>BQNB010011040.1:0-77956 GCA_026074375.1 Tanacetum coccineum
GTCGAACATCCGCATAACTCTTTTGTCGGCTATGAGCAGTCAGTAGGCGATTCTTGATTTGAACAATCTTTTCTGTCGCTCCCCGGGTGGTAAGTCGTGCTCATATTTATCTCGGTACCCAAGGCCTTCTGAAGTGATCTCCAAAACCTGGATGCAAAACGGCTATCTTGATCCGATATAATTGACACAGGCACTCCATGTCTACAAATGATTTCCTTTAAGTATAGTTGGGTTAATTTTTCCATACTATCGGTCTTCTTTATCGGTAGAAAGTGAGCCGACTTAATTAATCGATCAACAATAACCCAGATCGAGTCATAACCACTTGGGGTTCTTGGAAGTCCCGACACAAAATCCATGGTTATCTTTTCCCACTTCCACTCAGGGATTTCAGGTTGTTGGAGTAAACCGAATGGTTTTTGGTGTTCTGCCTTTACCTTGGCTCGCGTGAAGCACTTGCTAACGTAGGTAGCAATCTTAGCTTTCATGTTCGGCCACCAATAGAGTTTCTTCAAGTCTTGATACATCTTATCAAACCTCGAGTGAATCGAATATTTAGACTTGTGCGATTCGTGCATGATCAATTCTCTTAGTCCTCCATACAACGACAGCCATACCCGCTTATCAAAGTATCAAATCCCATCAGAGCGAATTTCGAATATTGGCTTAATAAGTCTTCCCAATTTCTCCACCTCCACATTTTCTTTCTTTATTGCTTCTGTTTGAGCATTAAGTATTCTTTGTGGTAAGTCAGTATGAACCGTCATAACTAATGCTCTAACCCTCAATGGTTTTTCCTTTTCTTTCTGGCTCAGAGCATCGGCCACTACATTGGCCTTACCGGGATGATATCAGATCTAGCAATCATAATCGCTCAAGAGTTCAATCCATTGACGTTGCCTCGTATTAAGTTCTTTTTTATCGAGAATGTACTGTAGGATTTTATGATCCGTGTACACAACACACTTTATACCGTATAAATAATGCCTCCAAAGTCGAAGTGAAAAACTACCGCACCCAATTCTAAGTTGTGTGTCATATAGTTTTCCTCATGCGTCTTTAATTACCGGGAAGCATACGCAATAACCTTTTCTGGTTGCATTAAAACTGCTCCGTAACCTTTTAGTGATGCATCGCAATACACAACAAAGTCTTCAGTTCTGTCAGGCAACGCTAGAATAGGCGCACTACATAGTTTCTGCTTTAACATTTGAAACGCTTCATCTTCTTCTTCGCCCCATTCATATTTCTTGTTTTTCTGGGTTAGCTTGGTAAGAGGCTTAGCAATCAAAGAGGAACCTTCAATGAATCTCTGATAATACCCAGCCAATCCTAAGAATTGTCTCACCTCGGTTGGCGTTGATGGTGCAGCCTAATTTTTATTAGCTTCAATCCTTGCGGGGTCAACATGAACGCCTTTACTATCGATCACATGACCAAGGAATTGCACAGAATCTAGCCAAAAGTCACATTTAGAAAACTTGGCGTACAACTTTTCCTCTTTGAGTAGATGTAAGATAATCTTTAGATGTTCTTCGTGCTCTTCCATGTTCTTGGAGTAGATAAGTATGTCGTCAATAAATACGATTATGAATTTAGCAAGATAAGGCTACATACGTGATTCATTAAGTCCATAAACATTGCCGTTGCGTTGGTCAGACCGAATGGCATCACTTGGAACTCATAATGACCGTATCGAGTCTAAAATGCAGTGATCGGAATATCTTCCTCTCGAATACGAAGCTGATGATACCCAGATCGTAGATCGATTTTGGAGTACACACTTGAACCTTGGAGTTGGTCGAATAAGTCATCAATCCTTGGGAGAGGATAACGGTTCTTGATTATCAGCTTGTTGAGTTCGCGGTAATCTATACACATACGGAATGTTCCATATTTCTTTTTCACGAATAATACCGGAGCTCCCCAGGGTGAAGAGGTTGGGCGTATGAAACCTTTCTCCAGCAACACTTGCAGTTGTTTGGACAATTGCTTCATTTCTGATGGGGCTAAACGATACGGTGCTCGGGAAACAGGTGTGGCTCCAGGCACCAGATCAATTTTGAATTCCACTTGACGATGGAGTGGAAGCCTTGGCAAGTCATTAGGAAAAACTCCAGGAAAGTCATAAATTACCGGACACATCTTCAGATGTGCTCCTTTTGTCGGTTTTTTCCCCTTCACTTGGGCAAGATAACTAACATCCCCTCTATTATTTTCCTTGCCTAAAAAAACAGGATATCACCCTTAATCGTATGCGCCTCGATCACCCTTAACTACTAGTGTCTTATTTTTATAGGGTACGTGTACTTCCTTCTTACCACATACAATAACCATGTCACACTTACTAACCAATCCATCCCGACTATCACATCAAATGAACCAAGTTCGATTGGAATTAGGTCAATCTTGAATAGTTGGTCAACTAAGTTCAGAACACAACCTCTTAAAACGGTATTCGTACTAGCAATTTTCCCGTTAGCGAGTTTGACCTCATAACTGGTATTTAGTTTAACTGGCTTAATATCTATCAAATGGCTAACGCTAATGTTCACAAAACTCATATCAGAACCTGAATCAAACAGTACTCCTAGCATAATGATTGTTAACCAGGAACATACCGGTGACAACATTTGGTCCTTGAGCTTTGTCGGCATCTTTGATCGCGTAGGCACGACCCGTAGCATTCCCTTCCTTCTAGTTGTTTCATTTCGGGCATTGGTCTCAGAAGTGATTCATGTCTCCACATATAACATGCTCGAATTGATTGAGTTTGCACCGGCTGCCACTCCTTTTCCCCTACAATCATTGTCTTTTTGTTTGATTTTTCCACACTTATTACATTTTACCAGGCAGTTTCCGAAGTGATGGACTCTACAATGATTACACTTTAGGGCTGGTCCTCCTTGATCAATCTCATTATTTCCGGGCACCGGTCATGGCTCTCGCATTGCCTTGTCTTTAGGTGATTTGGTTGATATTGACGGTTGTTGTCTCGCCAATCGCCTCGATTGTTATTCCTTTGATTGCGTTGATTGTTTTGATTGCCACCACTATTACCTTCAGGTTGAAAACTTTCCCACTTTTGCTTCTTCGCCTCGGCCTCTCTATCCATCTTAGACTTGCGTTTCTGTTTCATTAGTTTGTGAGCCATCCTAATAGTTCTGCTCAAAGTAGTAGGGGAGGATGAAGTCACTTCCCCTTGGATACTATCAGATAACCCTCGTATGTATGCCTCCACTTTCTTTTTCACTCCGTGGGAACCATTTTAGGGCATAACAAGATTAGTTCATTGAAACGAGTGGTTTAAGCGGTGATATTGTAATCCTTAACCTTTAAGTTCCATAACTCGTGCTCCATTCTTTAGATTTCTTCAGGAGGACAGAATTCCTCCGTCATCGTGGCCTTTATTTCTGTCCAAGACTTGCTATTGGCAACTGTACGTCCCATAGAGGCAACTTGATTGTTCCACCAGGTTAGGGCTGAGTCTTGGAGGGTTGCAGCGGAAAATGTGACTTTATTTCCCTTGGCACATTTACTAATATCAAAAACACTTTCATATTTTTCAATCCATCGACTTAAACCCACAGATCCTTCATTACCATGGAAACTAGTAGGGTTGCATTTCAGGAATCCTGCGAAGGTGCATTCTCGGGTAGCAGTTTCTGCGTATAGACTTGCAGCTGAACCTGGAGCTGGATTTGTAGTTGGATCTGTAGTTGGAGCAGGAGTTGGAGCTAGAGGAGGGACTTCAAGGTTATTTTCATTTTGGACTCTTTCCCTTTCAGCAGCAATGGCCTCATCGATACGTTCTTGAATTAGATGGTTGATATTGGCTTCGATCAGAGCTGGAGCTTTCTTAGGTGCCATGATAATATGTAAATCACGCAAAATTTAAGTACGTAAGGTCACTACATGATTTAAAATTATTATATGAATAATAACTTATGAAAATATGCAAATGCACGACGATGCTACATGAATGAACATGATAATCGATAATAGTCGAAATATAAATGATAATATTCATTTTATATATGAATTACATTTTTATGTAATTAAATAAATAATTTTTCAATGCTTCATGAATAAGCATGACAATCGATATATATATTTTAATATATCTCAATATGTATCATAGTATTTATTTAATAAATACTTAACAATAATGCACCCTAAGCGTGCATAATTACTAAAATGGGAAATCACCAGTAAGACTTGAATAGGAAACACGAGAAGCCTTAGCGCGCGAAAAATAGAGAAATCTGGACCACTGTTGGGAAAATGAGTATAAGTCCATATTTTTACACTAAATTGTTGGAATAAAAAGTTGATTCCTATAGTAGATACATAGAGATAACACCTCCCTTTAGACTCACTTTAATTGCTATCATAGATTGAGATTTATGGCCGTTTCCGTGAAGGGTTAAAAATCTGGAAACTTGCTGTTTTGGGTAACTAGGGGTAAATCAGTCTTTTTACATGTTTCTGAAACTTTTGAGAAAGTAAGCCCTGCATTTCTGAAAACTAGACTCAAAATGCTTTCCAGGGGTGAAAGCCTTGTATTTTTATCATTTACGGATTAGGAGCTAGAGGTCGGGAAGTTGGGTCAATTTCATAATTTAAAAACTACGTATAGACTTTAATTTTAAAACATATATGTTAACTTTGGTAAAATAGGAGTTAAGGGATAAATTTTAATACATGTCTTAATCAATATAAGGTCAGGTTAGACTTGAGTTTTTGAGTGAAAATTTCTTTGAAAATACTAGTGCAATGTCATGCTTATTATGGATACACGCCTCATGAACACTTAATTGTTTTTACGTATCGATTTATACTTTACCATTCTAATTTTCACCACATCTTTTAGGTGATCCTTAGAGACTCTTTCTCGGTCGACGATCTCATTACTTCTGACTTTCTTTTACTTTTGGTGAGTTCATAGCCCCCTTTTTATTAACAAATTGTTTGCAAACTCTATGGGGTGAGATTACATGCTTGATTTACATATTGGACACAAGTACTTTTGAAACTGTATGCTATTTCCTGACTCTATTATTGCCTAAGTACCTACTTTGCCATTTAAGTCCCCTTTCATCATGAGCCGTTAATTACTATGGGTAGTAAACGCGAGTGTTGTGGATAGATCTATCGGGACTGACAATCCCCGTCTGGGCTGTGGTTTCTAGATAACCATTGACGCATTTAACATTTGAGGTATTTCGTAGGATGTTTGGCAGCATCTGTATCTGTTTTGGGGCACAAACCTCGAGTACTGGTTTGATTACATTTCATTACATGTTAAGGTTCGGTGTCATGAGCTTAGGGCAATAATGTATATTTCCTTTAGACTTGGTGAATCTGTTTCTCTTGTCTACAAATACTTAAATCTTGTGGTCCATGAAATTATTACTACTAAACCTATGAATTCACTCAACAATTTTGTTGACGTTTTTGCATGTTTTAATCTCAGGTAATAATGTGTATTCCCGGAAGCACCAAAACCTAACTACGCTTAAACGAATACCCACGATTATACCCAATCTTAATATAATGCAAGTATTCATTATATAAAAGATCAAAACATATCCTAACTTATACACAAGCATGATTTCGTGTACATCTGACTAGGAGGACAAGATTGGACCAATAAAACTTCACAAATATCTTCATACATGCATCTTGCATCAACTTGATCTCATGACTAGCCATTCTTATCAAGATAAGCTTCAACCTTCTTCAACAAGCCTTGCCACCTTGCATGAATCAACTTGACATCAAATATCTTCAAAATATCTTCCTAGTAGTATAAATAAGGGTGCACTTGTGATAGAAAAGCTCATACTTTCCATTTCATTACAAAGAAATCACAAACTCTCTCTTCCTCCTCTCTTAAACCCACGACATCAAACACCCTCCAAACCAAATCCATAGCTTGATTTTCTTTCACCATATTAGTGTTTACATATCATACTTAAGGTATTCTAAGAAGAATTGAAGGGTTGGTTAAGCTTTGAAAGGGTTTTAACAAGATATTGCAAGATTAGGGTTTTTGGTTGAAATTAGGGTTTTCACCTTATATTTTCAAGCCAAGGTTGTTAATCACAAGGGTGTGATTGTTATTCTTTTCTCTACTCATCCACACAAGGTTATTTAAAAGCTTAATCATTTCATAACTAAGATTTTATGTGTTCATATGTTATATTTAGCTAAATCACCATTTAGGGTACTTTTGAATATGTAAAATGGATATTTACTTATGATTAATGTTTTATGAACTTATTTACATGTCACATGGATGCTAATATGATGTTAAAAGGGATGTATAAGTGTTTTAACATGTTGTTTAAGTATAAACATGTATATGTACAAATTAGAGTTTCTAATGTTAACTTATGAGTTACAGGTGAAAATGGTAGTCAAACTTGTTATCTTGAACACACTTGAGCAAAGCATGATCTAATGGACTTTATTTATGTAAAACATAAGATAGAAATGTTGTGAAGTAGTTGTAATAAGGTGTTGAAGCTTAATGGTACAAAAATCGAGCTTAAAACATGTTTTAATCACAACCTTTCAAACTTGCTGTTTTGGTTCTAATTTGTTAACATCCATGTTAGGTTTTATAAAGATAGTACATCTTATAAAGATTCCAAAATGATAAGAAACTCAAAAATCATATTTATAACGAAGAAGATACGCTAGTTACGAGTTTACGACGCTAAATACTTTATAATTACGATTTCACTTACAAGATTAGATGGTGATATAGCTATATAGAATATATATATTATTAGTTATCGAAGTGCTATATTACTAGGGAATTTCATAATGAGGCTTCTTCGGATGGCGTATTGACGAGTTGTTGGATTTACGATTTAAAGTGTCCTAACTCCTCGTACGTCATGTCATGACCTCTTAAATTATGATAGCCCGAACGATAGTACGATGATAACTATATAGGATTATATAAACCTAAAAATTGTGATTTTATGGGGACGCGTCTTAATCACAAAAGAGTGGGCGTAAGAACGCGAGTAAACGGGCTTTTAAACGACAAAGTTATGTCATTTTTATAAAGGCGTAATTATAAACGTTTTTTATTTATAATGGAGATTCACTTAAAATTGATTAGATGGTGATATAGCTATATAGAATATATATGTTATTAGTTATCGCAGTGCTATATTACTAGGGAATTTCATAATGAGGCTTCTTCGGATGGCGTATTGACGAGTTGTTGGATTTACGATTTAAAGTGTCCTAACTCCTCGTACGTCATGTCATGACCTCTTAAATTATGATAGCCCGAACGATAGTACGATGATAACTATATAGGATTATATACAGTTGTTGTTAGACAACATACTTGATTACTGATTCGACCTATATTAACTAGGTTGCATTCGAGCGTTAGCGTGACGCGTTTTTACTTGGGATATTTTGTTATCAGTTTACTCACTCAAGGTGAGTTCATAGCCCCATGTTTTACAATTATTAATTTACAAGTTTTTGGGGTGAGAAACATATGCATGTTTTATAAATTGGACGCAAGTGTACATTTTATCATGATTACGTTTTGCCTAAGTAGCGATAACCCACTATGCCCATGAATCATGAACTGTCAATTACTGGAATGTGAGCGCGAATGATTATAGATAGATCTATTTGGGATTGACCTCCCCGTTCGGGTGACTAGCTATCACTGGAAACGAAGTATATCATGGTTTTCGAGGATACTGGATGGTTAAGGGTTGAACCATTCATCACGGGCAATGTAGGCAATATTTATATATTGTATTTCATTTATGTCGAGCTTCGATGTCATGAGCTTAGGAAAACGTAATTACATTTTGTGATGTCTGCATCTGTTGCATTATCACTGGGAAAGTCTTGCGGTCCTGCATATACATTTACATAAACCTATGAAATTTCCCACTTTATGTTGACGTTTTTAATGCAATGTTTTTCAGGTCATTAAGCACGAGGTGCGAAGGATACATTGGTGGTTATATTATTGAAGTCATGCATTCAAAGATTTAGTCCGCATTACATTTTGTCTATTGTTTATGGGCTGGAAATCTTTGGAAATAATATCATGTAAAGCTTCGGCTTTGTAACACATTACTTTATTAAATCCAATGTATTAGTTTTAAACGACTTTTTGGTCGTTCTTATATTATCTTGTGTTGTTGATCTGAGAAGTAACACGTCACGGACCCTTATTCCGCTGCGACCCTATTTGGGGGTGTTACACTCACCATGATCCATTTCCTTTTAAAAAAAATGTACCCAAGGCCCAAAAGTCAATAGCCCATTCCCCTCGGTCAACTCGTTAAACATTTAAAAGATAAAAAAAAAAAGCGCGAGTTCATTATTACTATTCATCATCGTGCCCAAGTTTTACCCTACTCAAATAAAGGGTTAAAAACCTACTCTCAAAGCTCATCTAACATGGCAAATAAGATTCGAGTGCTATGTGACTACTCAGCTATGCAAAACGTCATCACAAGCTTCTAATTGGTCAATTGTCTCAAGGATATGACACGCGGGCATAAAACAAACACACTCAAAATGGCAAAATTACACTAAAACAAGGCAAAAAGAAGCAAAAGAGAGGGATCAACCCACGGATTGCCACGCTGGCAATCTGTGTGCTCATTTTGATCTAACGGTTTAGAAAGGGGATTCAATGATTAGCAATGATTGAAAGGTTGAGATGAAGACCAAGGGGAGCGTGTGCAGAGGCCTAGAAACATCCTCTCAAGCCTATAAATAAAGGAGCTCCCTCACTCAAGAAAGCATCTAGAGTTGTTATGAAAAGTAGCTTGTAGAATTAGCTTATGAATTTTTCATTCAAACTGTTTTAGCTTATAGATTTCTACTTATTGAACTTTATTTTAAGTTTAATTTAGTTTCATATTAGTTAAAATAAAGGTTCGTTCTTCTTATTAATGAATATGATCACTTAATGTTTTCCTTTAACTCAAATATTTTAATTACAGTCTATTCTTGTTCAAAATAAGCTCATAAGGTTTTCTAATTTACTCATAAGCTAGTTACTAACTCGGTTAAGATCTAAAAGCTTAAATGAGCTTTGATTCAAAAAATCCACCTTCAAAATTTACCTTAGATCTGTGTTTTGGAGGAAGTCAATAACGGAAGGACTTCCAGGACCCTACCAGCTTATCACTCGATAAGCTGGAGCTTGTTGATAGCTCAATTGAGCCTTTTATAGCCTTGTTTAGAGCAGAGGCTTAAGTAAGTTTTCATTAATATTTTCTAGCTTTGAATCTGCAAATTAGCTTATTAATGCTTAATGTCTGCTTATTCCTATTTTGTTTTGCTTATTTGTGCTTAATGTAGTTGTTTTATGCTACTGTGTTGGTTCATTAGATTAAAATCATAATCTGCTCTTATTTGTTATAAAAAAACAGTAAAAAAACCAAAAAAATCAATTTGCTTAGTGGTTAGGCTTATTAATCTAGCTTATTCTATTTAGTTAAATATGTTCAATAAGCTTGTTTTTACCTTGTCACTATCTGGTATTGAGGCTTTGTTAATTAAATCTCAAAGTTATATGCTTTAAATGAAAATTGTCAAGTTAAAGGGGTGTTTGGGTCAAGGAAGTACTAACTTGAGTTAGTTTGCCAAAGGGTCCCTCTGGTCTTTGTGAAATGATTTCATATCATTTTCACAGTTTATAATAAAGGTTTGTTAGGTACTTGTAGGTTAAAGTTAGTTTTTTAAACAAGGTTAGCTAATAGATTTTGATCTCTGAGGATAAGGGTAGATTTTTAGTCCTTTTTAAGCTCAAATCAGGTTTTACTGATTTAGTTTACGTGTTTCATCTCACTTAGGTGTTTTTATTAGTGTTAAAAGCTAGTCTATTAGGTCTGATTCTGAAGAAGACGATTTTTTGTGTGTTTTTGTTTGAAATTATGGACATTGTATCAGGTCAACAAAAAAACATGACAAAATATCAGTTGTCAGAGATGAGAGTTTAACTATCGCAGTTGTGTTGGTTTAGAGAGTGTTATAAAATTACGGTGTTGGTATTAATTAAAAGTGAATATAGTGGTAGTGATGTGGTTTAGGAAGAGTCTAATGAACTATCATATGTTAGTAGCTTTTAGCTTATTGTGTGGCTCATCATTTTCAAAAAACGAAGTTCAGTCTATTCGTGACTTATCTGTTTATGTATTTGTAGACGATCATAAATTCAATGTATTGGTTCTATAGTGTCTCATTTGTGAGTGGCTAAAAGATAAAAATATACAATAAATCATAAATGTAATTGTACGTAATTTCAGTGAGCTATCTAAAGAGTAAATTAAAGCTCAGCTGATAGTTGTAACGTGAGGTGTAATTTTAGAATGCATAGTTGTGTGCGTTGTAAGTGAGCTTTCGCAAGTTGTCATTGAAATGTTCATATATGTTGATTTTGTGTTCAGCTAAAATATAGTGATAGTTCATGAGAGAGATTGATATGTAAGGTGAGAGCTCTATATGGGATTATAGTTGTAAGCTACCAAGTGAGAGTTAAGGCACTGCGATTATTGAACAGGTAAAAAAGTCCACTCAATAGCTCACTGTACTTATATCTAGTAAAAAGGAGCTTTAAAGGTACGCGCTCCAGTTTATAGCGCTATTAGATGTGGTGTAGTAGTTAGCTTGCTAGATTTTCTAGCTAGAGATAGATGCTTCATAGTCTGTTCTGTTTGCTAGCAACATTCTTATGAGCTTACTATATTTGTTTGTGCTCATAATCGTTGATTTGCAATTTTTTAGTATAAGATGAGTATTAGCGTTATTTGCTTATTGTGTAGTAGTGCTTAGTTCAGTCTTAGCTTGTTTTCTCATTCTATGTGTTGTCAGTTGAACATATGCCTCAATGAAATAAGATATAAGGTGTGTGTGGAGATATGTCTCTAAGTCTCAGTCCCAACTATTAAGCTATTTTCTAGAGGAAGAAGATGAGAGTCATTGAAACGATTTTCAGAAGTCACTAGGTGAGTGACGTGTTTTATAAAACCACGAGAGTACGCCCGCATACTCGCCGCGCTGCCTCGTAGTAAGTGCAACTCTGTTGTGCTTTGTTTAAAGATGCTTTGATATAAAAAAAAAAAAAAGGGAAAGAGGGGAAATCCAGGGTGAGCAAGGCTCGAACCCAGGGACCTCTACCCTACTACCTTTCTACTGCTCACACAAACAACCTCAACACCTCCTACCTCTCAACCATCATCGCCCACCCTGGCGGGTACTTTTTTACGTGTTCTCCTACTCATTCGCCGCCACTTCCTGCTACTCCACTTTGCCTATCACGTTTTCGGCTTTTTAGTCCCATCGCCTTCTAATATTGCTGTTTCTGGTTATCCTTCTTGCCTATTTACGTTAAGCTGTTTCAAGCTGTCTTTACTCGGCGCCTTTCTATTCTATGCTATTCCCACCGTACTCCACAAGGTGTAGTAACTGGCTGCGCCTCAGCTTGAGGTTTTGAGTGCCCCTATGGTCGAGCTCGCCTACCGCTTTATTTTCTTAGCTCTCCATTTCTAGCTTCTCTAGAACTGGTGGGGTGCTTAAGAGGTCCACATTTTGTCTGCCTCATTGTGGACACAGATGGTTGTTTTGAAGAAGTTGAATGCTTCTTGTGTCCAGGTTTAGCTCCAAGCTTTGTGCCTTGGGGAACCCTCTCAGCATTGGAAGAGGGCTTGGGAGATTTAAAAACCACTAGCTCAGTTGCACTACATATAGCTAACATGTGGTATGTGAAGAGAGGTTCTTTAGGTTGGTTGGGCTTCAGTGCCCAATTGTTGGCACTGAAGACTTAAGTGGGGTAGAGTATGAGTTCACCATCTCCTTAGCCTTCCTTCATAGTGTGCATCATTAATAGAGATAGAAATCTAGTGTAAGGTACAACCTTTTTCCTTACTGGTCTCTTATTACGTTTGATGTGATGTCTTTCCAAAAAGATTCTGATAGTCAATGTTGATCCCATTTTCTAGAATATACCGTATGGTTGGCATCGTTGTTGGTCAATTGATCAAAACTCCAACTTTTACCTCCTAAACACTGGATATCTATGCCATTAGTAAACCTCCATCTTAGGAGAAAGGAGGCTCTTCCTGAGAGTTCCTTTGGCAAAAACTTCTTCCCTATATCTAATAGTGGGAAACCACTGCCTAATTATATCAATAGATGGTGGTGCAACATATTCACTAGAGCGAGAAAGGTAATGTGCACCAATGGCATTTCTAAAGGTGTTTACCCCTACTTATCCATAAATACCACTAGTGGGAATTGAGAAGGAAACCTTAGAGTTTTCAAGAGCTACAGCTGAGTACCAAAACTTACCTAGGTATTCCTTATACATGTTTGGATATCTGGTAAATGGTTTTCTAAGGCAGTACTTGGAAATGAAATCAAAAACACATTTGAAATAATCCTTGTTAGTGTGTTCTGGGTATAGAAGAGCAACCTCATTGTTTGTGTTGAGGATGATATCTTCAAGATTGAAGCTTACTTGTTTAGCAGCAACAAAGGGTTGTTCTTGTTGTGGAGGATTTTGTTCTTGGTTTGCCATTTGATGTGATTAGGGTTTTGATGATTTGATTTGTTTTTGGGGTTTTTGTGTGTGTTCTTGGTGAGATGATTTGTTTGTTTTGTTTTGAGATGTGATTTGTGAATGGTGGAGAGGGTTTATATGATTTGTTACTTTTCACTTTTTCTTTTGAGGAATTGATAACTGCCAAATGGAAGTTATGAATTTTGTGAGAAGTTTTAGGGTTTGTTTTTAACATGTGTGTGAAACTTTGTATTTAATGAAAGTCATTTCAACATGCTTCTGACGCTTAGGACAGTGTACAACCGCTGTGCACTTTCAAAAGTAGGTGAGAGAAAGGTAAGGTCATTTGAATGTTTGAAATTAATCTTTTAATAAACTTTTTAAATTAGTTAACTTCTTTTGTAAGAAATCACTTAATAAAATATATTTATATGGGGAAAATCAATTTTTTGTTTTGAAACTGACCTTTGTGATTGATGTAAAGAAGACTAAACTAGGTTCAGGTTTGATGTCATGTTATGCTGAACTGATTATTGTAATCATCATTATCATCAATCTTCCAGCGAAGGCGACAAAACCACAAATGCTCATGCAAATCCATGAATGAGACATATGTGATTGCTCAGTTACTTCACTCGAGAGACAGTTGAAGACTTAGATAAAATCATCCTCCCACCCTAAAACTGAAATGAAGGAAAAATGACCATTTTGTTTCAGTTCTTGGACTTGACAATATTTGTGCTCAACGAGGCGACAAATCACACATGCTCATGCAAACCATGAATGAGACCTATGTGATTGCTAAGTTACATCACTTAAGCAAGCTAAAGGTTGTATGCAAAAATTGAACTGACACTAACATATGAAAATTTGTTCATTTTGGATAAAAGCATTGAACCTTCAGTTTTCTTCAGTTAGTACTAAAGCTTCAGGTTTTGAATCAATGTTCAGCATACCTAGTTCATCAATTAATCTTTTGAAAGATGGCTTATCTAGAGGCTTGATGAAGATATCAGCAAGTTGATATTAAGTGGGAATGAAATAAAATTCAATGTCCCTTTTGAGAGTATGATTCTTGATCTGATATCAATAAGCTTTGTTTTTTTAGTGCAAAATTCGATTGTTTGAGTTTGCAACAGCACTTTGTGTTATTACAAAATATGGGTACCTTTTCATATATGATATCATAGACAGTGAGTTGACTCTTTATCCATAGTATGTTAGCACAACATCCAGTAGCAGCTACATCTTCAGCATCAGCTGAGAACATAGTTATAGATTGCTACTTATTCGCACTTGAGCAAACAAGCTTGCTTTTTAGCAACTGACAAGCACCTGAAGTGCTTTTCCTGTCCATGTTGCATCCAATACAATCAGAGTATGAGTATCCTTTTAGGTCAAAACCTAAACATTTTGGATATTGAAGACCATGGCTGAGAGTACCTTTTAGGTACTTGAAAATTCTCTTAACAACAATAAGGTGGGATTCCTTATGTTTGCTTGATGTCTTGCATAGAGACCAGTTGAGAATTGAATGTCAGGTCTGCTTGCAGTTAGGTTCATTAGTGATCCAATCATACCTTTATACTAAGACTCGTTTACAGCTTTGCCATTGAGATCAGGTCCTAACATGTTAGGGGGCATAATTGGAGTATTCACTGATGAACCAATTTTGTCATACTTTCTCAGCAAATCATTGACATATCTTTCTTTGTTGATTGAAATGACTCTTTCAGATTATTTAATATAAAATTCGAGGAAGTAGGTGAGAACACCTATCATGCTTATTTCGTATCTTTGATCATCAGTTTTAAACTTTTGTACACTTTGTGTTCTGGTGGAACCTTAAGGATAATATCTCAAATAAATTTGTATCAAATAACACATTTGTTTGAGTTTTGTAGAAATAACAGATGTTGTCTATTCATCCTCTTACTAAATTAAGTTTAATGAGATAGGTTCGAGAGAGTTTCATAACCATCGCTTTTGAAATTGTTTTAAGGTCCATAAGGGCTTTGTCCAATTTGCAGACATGGTTGAGGAATTCACTACATCTCAAAACCTAGAGGTTGTTTGACATAAACTTTTTCTTTTAGTTTACCATTGAGGAATGTACTTTTGACATCCATTGCTTGACTATGAAGTTTATGTACTGTGGCAAGGCAAGAAAGATTCCTGATTGCTTCAATTCTTGCAACTGGAGCAGGATTTTATCATGATTTATTGCCTTCATTGCTATTGATGATTAAATCAAGACATTATTGACTTCTGATTACAATGCAGATTCCTCCTTTATTGCAAAGAATTGGAATTGAATCATGTGCTGAAGTTTTTCCATTTGGATGAGGAATAGAGTTCAGAGATCATGAACATCTTCAGTTATATGATGTTATCAATGGAATTGTTTTCATTGTGTCGTTTTTTGCCTCAAATGATCATACATTAATGAGGTTTATCACTTGAAACGGTATGATTATTTTTTTATCATTGTGATCAATTTGATTATTTTTTGACCATATGGTCAGGGGAGGATTTCTGCTTTAATATAGTTGTTTTTTTTTTACATAGTTTATGTAAAGAATTCTCAGTTGCTAAAAGCGTTTCAGTGTTCATGCTGTGGAACATTTACTTTCCCTCTTTTTTGAAAACTATACTATAACCATAACCTTCAGTGATGTATGTGGAGTTATTTCCACACATTCCTTCAGGTCCTGATACATCCCATATTTGTGCAGGTAATCCTTGAAATATGTTTTGAACGACAATTGTTCAAATGTGATAAAGATTCCCTGATGTTACACTGCACAAAATAGGATCAGGATGGTTAGTTTTGTTTAGAAACCCACCTTTTAGTGGGAGTCTTTAGAGCACTTGATGATTCAGTCTTACTTGCTTTGAAAGACTCAGCTTTGTTAGCTTGAAGAGCTTCTCTTTTCATGAACCACTCAACTATCATTGTGATTGATTTGTGTATGACATGTAACACATGGTTCACGTTTTTTGTAACATATTGCAGGGTTTCTAGGTTGATTCCTCTTCTTAGTGTTTTAACTCTGTTATGGACCATGAGTATCATGATCTAGCTTCCACCATTTTTTCACATATGGGGATAGTATTACACAATTCCATCAGATTTATGATCATTATATCTACCAATGTATCGCAGGAAGGAAAAAGGTATGCCGGCCTTGAAGGTTTAGATATGTTAAGGCAAGATTCACTTGACCAGATAAATATCTGATTATATCTGGAAGACATAAATTCAGCATGAATCACATGTTCTGTGTTGGGTTCTCTTGCACTTTTTAAAAACAAGACTTCATAACAATTCTTAAGAGAGATGATTGTCTTTGTAACACACAGTTCACAATTCATTTTGAATTGAGTTTTGTATTTGTTTTGAAGTGCATTGGGAGGAACCTGTTGAGAATTCTTGTTTCTGAAGTAAGATGACTTATTCTTGCTAATTTGTAATTTTAGTTCATTAAGTTCTTTCATTACAATAGCCAAAGGAGGATCATCTTCGAGAAGAGGTTTAGAGATGATTGACGAAATTTGTTAGACATTTTAATTAGCTTTTAGCTAAATAAAAATACTTTGATTATTTCAGATGAATTAAACAAGTTGTCAAGCCGAGAGAAGATTTAACGGGGATTTAGTGACGTTTTCAATAAACTTCTTGTTGATTGAATAAATTGACTACTTCGGATGAAACAATTAATTGTCACGATTTAGAGTGTTTGCGAGCTAGAGAGATGATTAATACGTGACGATAAATTAATAGAATGGAGTCAAGTCTCGATAAGACGGTTCCGATAGACGTAGTTTATTGTATACGTGTAGTCGAGGTGGACTTCGTAGTCGAAGAGAGTTTGTTTCATCCATAGTGTTTTGATGTCATGCCTTTCCGGCGTAAGATGTAAAACTAATCCTACTTCTATGTTAATTATTACCCACTAACTCACTTTTCTTCATCTAGGTGAGTTCGCTACAAGTGGACTTAGAGGATTTCCATTTTATAGTGATACGTAGAGAATCCTAATTCAACTACGTGAGAGAATAGTTCATAATGAACAATTTCTCTTAATTCTAGAAGACCAACAAATGGCATTTCTAGTGACTTCACTATTCCCTCAAGCTTAACTTTACTCTATTAACTATAACCTTTTAGTTTAGCAAATATTATTTGTAGCATAATATCACATAGTCATTTAACACTTTACACATAATCTATATTCTAAGTAATTGGGAAAGAAAGCGTACCTTTGCCTACAATGTGTTTTCTTCAACATCTTCAAGTGAGCAAGCTTTGAATGAGAACTCTTTTGGTAATCCCGTCATAAAGTTTTAAGAATGTATTCATTGATGAGGTGTCATTTTATACACTTTTTCGGGGTCGTTTAACCCTCTAAATCGTGTGTTTATGCCCAAAATAGGTACTTAATCGTTCCTTTTTAGGTATTTAGCATTTGGAAGACATTTGGAGGAAATACACGTGACTTGGGCTCATTTGGAGAAGAAACTGACAAGACTACGAACCTACACCAACATCTCTCAAGAATTTCTACTCAGAAGCTAGAGACGGCGTCACAGATTACATGTGACGCCGTCACAACCCATCTCAAGACGGCGTCACAAGATTTCCAAACGGCGTCAGATTATACGACCTAGCCCATTATCTAGAATATTCTATTCATGATGGCATCACGATTAACACGCGACGCCGTCGCAGCGATTTTCTTATAAATACAAATCCGTTTTTAGGGTTTTAGGTGTGTAACTTTAGAATAAAAAGAGGGTGCGAACCCTAGTTCATTTAGCAGCTGTTAGGGACGATTTTAGTGCCTCAAAACCCTATTGTACTTCCTTCAATTCATGTTCTAATCAAGTAAGACTTATTTAATCATTCAATATGTCTTGTTGTGTGATTCTTATCTGTTCTTGCTTTATCTATAACATGCTTGTCTAAACCTTCTATTGTGTTTATTTATGATTATATGAAACCTAAAATGTAGATCTTAGTGGTGTTGCTTCTTGTGATGAATATGCATGTTAGGTCTTAGAAAACCAGCTTTTGTCTGTATCGTTGTTGATATGTCTAGGAAAACATGATTGTGTAGAAAGGATACCATCGAGTAACAGTCTTCATACTACCTTGCCCCTTATATGGTTGATCCACTATTAATATATTTCAAATGCATTTAATATACTCTTAGGGGCCTTATAATAGTCTTCATACTACCTTACTTGTGCGTTGCCTTAACGGAATATTAAATAGACGGCGGGTTCGTGTAATTCGTTCATGACTTAGGAAATAATTACATAGATCATCACAAGTGTGACAAAGCAACAACACTAGGAGAAGCAATCTAGGGAGTAATACATGATTAAATAAACACAGTCTTTTATTATATTGTTATCACCAGTAGCGTAGTTTATATTTAGTTTAATAGCTAAAACCAACCAAACCTCTCAAATATATGATTTACCTGCTTTCCTATAAACATAAAAACACAAAAAGAATCTTCTCTCAACCCTTAGAATTCTATTAGACCGTGATCAAGCCTTCCCAACCTATTCCCCTAGAGAACGATAACAACCCCCGAGTCTTGCCTATACTACACTACAAGTGGTTAGAACTCTGCTAGGGATTGTTCAAACTCGTGTAGAAGTCTTACGACAACTGCAACAAGTTTTTAGCGTCGTTGTCGGGGAATAGTTAGGTTTTGATCATAGTTTAGCTTAGTTCTACTTGCTTGAATCTTTTCAAGTAAGATTTAATTTCCACATATTAGGTTTCTTGTAGTCTATCTTTTCTTTGTGTTATCTATTTCGTAACCCATTCTTGTCAACCACCATGGGAGACGAGAATCCTATCCGTACACTAGGAGACTACTCTAAACCTAGCCAGGAGGGCTATAGAAATACCATCAAGCTCCCCACAGGGAACTTTGGGTCGCGAGGATCCAAACCAACACCTTAAGGATTTCCTTAAACTTGTGGACTCACTTGACCTTGAAGGTGAAAATAAGGAAAAAACATGCCTGCGTTTATTTCAATTTTCCCTTCGCAATCAAGCTAGCAATTGGCTTGAACGTCTTCTAGCAGGATCCATCACCACATGGGAGGATCTTACTACCTGAATCCTTGCTCAATTCTTTCCACCTAGAAGGACGGCAAAACTCCGCAATGATATCCTGATGTTTCAACAACATCATGGAGAATCTCTATCCAAAGCATGAACTCGTTTCAAGGACTTACTATAGAAAGTCCCTCATCATGTCATCGACCTTTGGCTCCAAGTCCAAATTTTTTATGACCATGTCAATTCCGTCACAAGACGAACCATTGACCAATCGGCCGGTGGTAAGCTTCGTGACCATAACGCTGAAGAACTGTGGGGGGGCCATAATTAGAGGACATCGCCATCTAAGAAAACGAGAGATTTTAACGACCCAAGGGATTTCGCTAAGCCAGTCAAGGCAATCGCATTGCCTCAAGACGTCCCGAGTACATCCGACCACCGTCTAATCGAGCTCGAAAATCAAGTCCAACACTTGATGGAAGTGAACAAAATCACTACCTCATGTGAAGTCTGCAGTGGTCCCCACGACACTCATGATTGCATGGAAGGTCCCGAGAAAACTTGTGTTGACTACGCATCTTCACATACAAAAAGAGAACAAAGATAAAAAAAAAATTAAAGAAAAATAAGAAATAAAAATAAACAAACAAAAAAAAAAAAAAAAGATAAAAAAAAACGTATGAAATGGTGAAGGCAAAAGCTCACCTCCGAACCAAGACCAAGGAATTTCCAAAGATGTGTCACCGACACTTGTGTGGAAGTGAAAAACACAACTTTAACTGGGAGCAAACTCAAACATTCACAAACCCACAAAACGGATCAATCTCCGTCTACTCCTCTAATTATCAAATAAAGCTTGAAAAGGCATTACTTGATTTTGACTTTAACCAAGAGAAGAGGTTATCTCACCTAAGAACCCAACTCAGACAACAGCAGGACGACATGATTGGAAAAAATAACCTTCTTTGGAAAACTGTCTCCGAAAAACTCAATGACGTATATACCCTCAAAAATGCAGGAAACTCCATGGCCCACAAGAGCATTGCAGCAATCAATCATGAAGAAAGGGGGGAGCTCAGAAAGAAAGGAATCAAAAGCCCGTCAAAGTTGTTCTCCCTAAAATATCTCTCTCCTGCATCCATAAAAGAACTAAACAAGAATCCGTCAACCCCAAAACGCGTTCACTTCGTCAATTCAATCGTCATTCTCAGCACTGACAGTGATGAAGAAGAAGAAAACATCTCATCAACCAACGCACACGAGCACGAACTCGGTAATATGGTAACAAGAGGTGAAGAGGTAAAGGAGCAAGGCAAGGAGGAAGATGAGATGGAAACGGACGTGGAGGTAGAAGAACTGATCGATGAAGAAGAAAGTAAATTCAAAACTGATAAGGAAGTCAAAGAAATATTCAAAGAGGCGGAAGAGGATGAAGATGATGAAAACTTTAACTCATTCTCAACTATGAAGGAATTGTCACATCATGAACGGTTGTTAAAGAATCCTCGGCCCTCGTGGGTAAAGGCAAAAATAAGAGCTGGAAGCCTAAACAACATCAAAATTCCTGCATGATCGATCACTTCTTTAAGAGACACGCTTACATAGACCTAGAATCACCAATCAATATCATGTCTAGGAGTCAATATAATCAGATCATAACTTATGAACTTAGATCCAGGCGGAAACCATCAAACCCCGATAAGATTAGCAACTTTGTAGGAAGAGTGAGACGTTTAAAATTTTTTATAGGAAGCCTTGCCTACGAATGCGAATTTATGATATTAGAAGATACCACTAGCATTATCGATCGCCACCTTGCAGAAATGGTTTTCGGAAGACCCTTCATAGATGGAACCGACCTTGTCTACAATGAAGAAGAAGGAACGGTCATGTTTGAGCAAGATGATGAGAAGATCACATTTAAAATGCCTCACACCATGGAGATATTCAAGAAAACAAGACTTATGGGTTTGAGCTCCGATTCCATACCCCCGTCCTCCTAAGAATAAAACTTTGGCCATAGAAGGACGCACTAGTACCAAAGCTTACTTATTGGAGATAAGTACAAGCAAGAAGGAGGTTATAGGAGAGGAATTAGGCATTTGGTGAGGTTAGAATAAGAGATGATGGATAACAAAGGAGAAGTCACGTAAGAATGTGTGAATTCGAGTCTAGCTACAAGACTCTTAAAAATAAAAAAAGCGCTTTTTGGCGATGGCCAACCCAATATTTACTTTTCCCGCAATTAAGAGTGTCATGTGTTTTACTCTTTTCATTTTATTCTATCATGTTCGAACTCTATCTTGTAATCATGCTTTGTATTGTTTTTAACCTCGTCTTAACTTCAATCAAAGGTATTTTGCAAACAATAAGTGTAGGGGAATCTATCCGGTTTTTGAAACAAGTTCAAACATGTTAGATAATTTGTTTAGATTAATTCGCGTCAGTTTTGAGTCATATGAGTAAATTGTCAAATCTTATGGAATCAAGTGCAGGAAATTTTTCATCAAAAAGAAAATTTTTGTTTTCACAGAACGTGGAGACGGTATCACGATTTACACGCGACGCCGTCACCACGACACCTGTGACGGGGTCACGAAAACCCTGACGGCGTCAAAGGCCTAGGTCCAGAAAACTTAAAGTTTTTAATTATTTTTGAAAATAAAACTTGCATAACATTTAAAATATGTATTCTTCTATTATAAAACTGCATAACCCAATGGGTTTGACAATTCTCTCATCCTATCTTTACTGCTTTATCGAGTCAAACCCTAAATTCATATTGTATATTTGAATATCGCACATTTTATGCTTGGTGTAGTTGTCTTCGTATTTGATTACAGGTTATATTTGATGAGAAGAATCTTGGAAGTTCTTAGGAAGTTTCATTGGACAATTCTTAGATGATGATTTAGCCAGTTATCGCATGTTTCTTCTCCATTATTGAGCAAACCAGGGGAGTAATAGTTTCTTTTCCTTGTTTTCTTTTCCCTTTATTCATTTTTATGGGTACTTCTATAGAACATTGGGGACAATGTTCAACTTAAGTGTATGGGGGAAATAAGCCTTAGAAACTATTCTTTCATTTGCCATTTGCTTTGTCCTTAAAATGATGGGTAATATATTGAAACATAGCATGAGAGATAATTTTGATCCAAATTTAAAAAAATTTATGACACATGCCGACAAAAACCAAGTATTAAGAGCGTCTCATGGATAGGAATTTATATTACTAGCACAAAAACCCTTAAATTCCACCCCTAAAATGTGAGGTTCGCCCTTAGATGTTATACCTTTAGCTTGTTCGAGTTAAGAAGTGAGCAATCATGTGTGTCTATTTCGTCGTTAAGGATGTGTATGCATGGTTTTGTCACCTTTTTTGGAACATTGGTATTGGTTAATTTAGGATTATGAGAGTGTACCGGTAGCATATTAAATTCTAGAACTTGTTTTTGTGATGCATCCTGAGACCGCATAGTAAGTGTTAGGATTTGCTTGATAAGAGGCATTAGGATTAACCCATGTTTTAAACCTGTAATTGTTATGATGGTCACACCGATCATATAACTATCCCACACCCTTGCCATGCACTCATCTTTAGTGCAGGATACCCCTAGTACAACCCTCCGAGCCTATCCTTTTTCATGGTTCTCGTAATTTTCTGGTTAAGCCGGACTATTAATGAAGAGCATTGTCACCCTTAAACCAATCGTTACACCCAAATCGCCTTAGCCCACCTTGTATGTACTCATTTTTAGTACATTATTGTTTTAACCCAAGTTAATTATTTAAGTACACAGTTTCTAAGTCCTTATCCTTGTAAATACTGACACACCTCCAGACGGGGCCTGGACGGAATACGTGTCCGACGGCGTGACGTCATAACAATCCGATCCCAAAGCAATAAAGAACGACCACTAATCATGGACGTTTGAAAAAGTTTACTCGTCACATAAAATAAAATAAATTTAAGTTTTCTATGTTTATTTTGATCCACCCTCAAATCAGGTCAACATTTAGGATTTTAAATATCGAGCAAGTAAAGAGCTCAGTGTAGGGGACGTGTTATAAACCCCAAGTGATGTATTATGTTATCAAAAAAAGATAAAAGAAAAAGAAAGATATTGATGTAGATTGTGTAGAGTTTGTATATCTTCTTTGAGTCTTGGCTTAGCAACCAAACCAAAGTGTATTCGTGTAAATAATTAGCTAACCCTTCCATCTCAAATTAACCTAAACCACACCAAATGTAATCCAAGCCATGGATAGACTATTATTTAACCCATTATATGTTATCTTACACTTACACCCCACAACCCTTTAAAAAGACCTCTTAGATAGTAATGAATAATGCTATGACTATCACCTAGAGGATATGAGTTTTGTATCACTTTACCAAGCCTATGGTAATTTAATATCTTAGACATGTAATGAGTGGTTGAATTTTCCTGTTTCCCCCTATGTTATAAATTTATTATACACCCGAAGAAAAAGAGAACCAAACACTTAGTGTAGGTGCCTAGTATTATTTATCGTGCTTTTAATTAACGAGGTCTAGAAATTGTTGTTGTAAAATACTTTTAAAAGTGTAGGTAAAAAAAGACCCTCAAATTGCATTGTCTATGTAGAAAAGCCCATTTGCTTAAGGACAAAGCAAAACCTCAAAGTTAGGGATATGTGAATGAGGTGTTATTATATACACTTTTTACGTGGTCCGTTATAACCCCCTAAATCGTGAGTTTATGCCCAAAAAGTACATTACTCGTTCCTATTTCAGGTATTTTAGCATTTTGGAAAGGCATTTTAGAGTAAATACACGTGACTTGAGCTCATTAGTGAGAAGAAACGTACAAGACTAACTACGAACCCAACACCAAGCATCTCTCAAGAATTTAGTTTCTACTCAGAAGCCTGGAGACGGCTCATAGATTACACTTGGACGCGTCACAAACCATCCTCAAGACGGCGTCACTAGATGATTTCCCAGAACGACGTTAGGATGTTATGACCACAACCCATTATCTGAATATCTATTCAAGACGGCGTCACGATTCAACACGTGACGCCGGCATAGAGATTTTTCTTTATAAATACAATTCGTATTTTTTAGGTTTTAGGTGTGTTACTTTAGAATAAAAAGAGGTATAAACCTAGTTCGTTTTAGATTGTTAAGAACAGATTTTAAGGCCTCAAACCCTATTGTACTGGGGGGGTCCTTCAATCATGTTCTAGTCAAGTAAGACTTATTTAAATCTTTCAATATATGTCATGTTGTGTGATACTTATCTATTCTTGCTTTATCTATAACATGCTTGGCTAAACCTTACTATTGTGTTTATTTTGATTGTATTAAACCTAGAATTAATCATAGTGGTGTTTGCTTCTTTGGATGAATATGCATGTTAGGTCTAGAAAACAAGCTTTTGTCTGTATCGTTGTTTGTATAAGTCTTAGTAAAATATGAGTGTAAGAAAAGGATACCATTAAGAAAACAGTCTTCCATACACCTGCCCCTTATATGTGTTGATACCATTATTAATATATTTAAAATGCATTTAATATACTCTTTGGGGCCTTGTAATAGTCTTCATACTACCTTACTTGTGCATTGTCTTAACGGAATATTTAATAGACGGCGGGTTCGTATAATTCGTTCATGACTTAGGAAATAATTACATAGATCATCACAAAGTGTGGACAAAGCACAAAGCAACAACACTAGGAGAAACAATCTAGGAAGTAATACATGATTAAATAAACATAATCTTTTATTATATTATTATCACCAATAGCTTAGTTTATATTTAGTTTAATAGCTAAAACTAACCAAACCTCTTAAATATATGATTTACTGCTTTCATAAAATATAAAAACACAAAAAAATCTTCTCCCAACCCTTAGAATTCAGTTAGACCATGATCAAAACCTTCCCAACCTGTTCCCCTAGAGAACGATAACAACCCCCGAGTCTTGCCTATACTATACTACAACGGTTAGGTACACTGCCTAGGGAGTTGTAAAACTTCTTGTAGAAGTCCCTTACGACAACCGCAACATTCACTCATCGGATTCCAAATAGTGTTCATGAACAACTCAACTTAAATGTTGTAACGACTCAACCACTTGGTCCCCAATGTCTCATGGGTCCAAAATTGGTAGTTTCGAATATATTTTGCATAGGTTGCATTTGATTCGGATACATATAGGGTGGACATATTCCCCCCGGAGAGAAGTTTGGTTGTTGTGAATAATTCCACATTGAATGATTATTATTAGGGTAATTTTGTCTACTTTGATCTCTCCTATGTTGTGGTGTTTTAGACCGAGGGTGAGAGTTATTAGTTATTTTTGGAGGAGTTTTAGATCTCATTTTAGGTTTAGTAAATCCGACTTCGGGTTTTAAGGAAAGTTTATAAAAACGTTTTACTTCGTCATCGCTTGCAATAGGAATTTTAGTATTGTTAATAAGCATAAAATTTGGTCTTGGGCTTGAGTTTAATTCTACTAATTTTTCTTTAGACTCAACCTCTTGTGACTTTACAAAATTTACTTGTTTAGTCTCACTAGTTGATCCTTTGATAAAATTAAATCCTATATCGGTTTTATCTCAGGATGGTTTTTGAAGACTTATTATTTTCTTAAGTGAGTGACTACTATTATTAAATTGATTATGCTTAGAAATTTTGTAACACCCCCAAATTTACAACGCAACGGAATACAACATTGGGGTGCTACTTCATAATACAAGCTCACGAGTCATGGTAAACGAATTTAAAAGAGGTATTTACTAACAAAGTTTGCATTCAATTTTATTAAAAAGCTCAGAGTTACAAGGTCCCAATAACTTTTAGAAAACTCATTTTCAAATAAGTCGCAACACGACTAAGTTTCTTTAAAAGCATTTTATCGTGTGTACAAAGTTCACCAAGTCCATTTCATTCGATATCCGCATTCTATCCCATCTAAGCTAGCAAGTATATACCTGAGATAAACATGCTAAAACGTCAACAAAGATGTTGAGTGAATCCATAGAGTTTATAAATAATCATTTTGAACACAAGCATAGTAAAACATTTAGTTCATAGAACAATCACAACGATGCTAGAGCCACGAACCGAACATAGTGCTACACACTCCCAATACTAAATACAATATGTCTCCGTATGCCCTCGCAAGGAACACACGCCAGACAGGTCGTTAGGCCAAAATAGATCTATTATTATTGCAACAGCGTTCACCGGTTAGCGGTGATTGACGGTTCATGAAGGAAGGGCCACAACATAACACTCATAGCAACGTTCACATAATAAAAACACCTGTGTTCGATTTTCTAAAACAAGCATGTATCTCCCTTGCGGGTTTTTAAAACATAAAAAGATTTAAATGCGAGGCTATGAACTCACCTTGAGGTTGCAGAACAATTGGAGAAAATGAAAATACTAGGCAAAACATAATAAAAACCGGAATGGCTCGATCAAGAAGTTGCGGTTTATCTTAACGGTTATGACCCACCAGTTTAGGATGATGTATTTGGGTTTTCCGATGGATGGTTACATCAACGTGACACGTTGATAAAAGGTTTAGATTTCAAGATGTATGACTTTGGTGGTTGGTTAAAAAAAATAATTCGAAAAGGTAAAAGCAAAGTAGGTAATATATTCCGTATATATTACGCATGGAGGACAAGAAAATATATAATACGTGGCGGATATTATACATGAACAAGTAAATAACCAAAGTCGAAGAACAAGTTAAAGTATGTAATACATATGCATAATATATCACTTATGAAAATAAGACAAGAATATAAAGCGCGGCGTGTATTTTATAAAAAAATATTATATAAGTGACGTGAGAAAAATAATTAAAACAACATAATTCGACACGTGTTCGGAAGTCACCAAATGAAATAAATAAAAAGTTATTACTTAAAAGTAAGAACACGTTTTAAAGTCTCGAATGACATTTTAAAAGTCTTAACACAAGTTATTATTGTCCTTTAGTCAAGACTTATAAAATAATAATATATAATTTAGTATTTCGTTTTCTTGACGGTTTTAGTTAAAATAGTTATCTCGTTTGTAAAAGTATAGTTTTTGATTATTCACCGGGTTATTGTATATTTATAATGTAATAGTCTTAAAACTATATAACTTTGTCCATTTATCGGGTTTTTAATATAATAGAAAATTTAAATGAAAAATACTAAGTATATAAATTTTTAGAAATTTCGGCTTGACCTTTTCATTTATACGACGTTTCCCATATTTATAAATTGCAATTTTTTTCCTCTAAACCAATCAATCAACATTACAAACACCCGCGTGTTATAAATATATATAAATAGGAGATCAAACAAACAATAAAATAAGTAAAACCAAGCACACCCTTAATTGGGGCTGCTGTCCCAAACGCACCCTTAACTGCTGCTGTTAACCCAAACGCACCCCTTAATGGCAGTAGTTAACCCAAACGCACCCCTTAGGCCATACGTGCAGAAAGAAACACCCTATACGGGATTTTAATCACAGATCCAAACACACCCTTGTGTGTTGTTAAATGCAGATCCAAACGCCCTTGTTGGGCCGATATCCACATAAACAAACACCCCTTTGGGCTGTAATACGCAACAAACAAACTCCCTCATTTGCTATCAAAACCGAATTAAAAGAACCTATACAAGAAACATAAAATAGCTAAAACAAACAAACCATACTTTATTTAGTTTTTAAAAAAAAATAACCAATCCAAACTCAGAGTTAAAAAAAAGGTGAAGTGGTGGTGGTATGCAACTATTGTGTCGCGGCTGTCGTGATGGGGTAGTGATGACGGAGGTGGCGGCTATTGGTGGTGGTGTAGATATGGCAGCCACAGTGGCGATGGACTGTTAATTTCTGGTTTGGAAGCGCGAGTGTTGTAAATAGATCTATTTGGGATTGACCTCCCCGTTCGGGTGACTAGCTATCACCGGGAACGAACGTTATAGCATGTCGATTTTGGGATGTTTCGGGTTGAACATCATCATGGGTAATGTAGGCAATATTTAAATGGTACATATTGTCCTAAGCTTCAGTATCATGAAGCTTAGGAAACATAATGCATTTTGCGATATTTTTCACAGGAGATCTGCGGTCCAGTCTAGTTTTGCCAGAGGCAGTTAGAGACGTAAGCGAGCGTGAATTCACCAACTTTATGTTGACCGTTTTAAGCATGTTTTTCTCAGGTTAATAAGGTACAAGAAACAAGGATACATTGGTGGTCTACATTGTGGAGTCATTACTATAAAGATTTACGTGCATCACATTTTGGGGATATTTGTCATGTAGAAAAATCTTTGCATTTTCAGGAATGAACAAGTTTAGCCGTTGAGCTTTTGTAACAATAATTTATTAAATCCAATGTATCATTTTCAAACGACACGTTTAGTGGTCATTCTCTCATGTCTTGTGCAATGTTATTATGAAGTAACACTCCCGGATCCTTATTCCGCTGCGACCTATTTTGGGGGTGTTACATATGTAGTTGTTAATTGCATTATGTGAGCGCGAATGTTATGAATAGATCTATTTAGGATTAACATCCCCGTTTGGGCAAGTAACACTTGCTAGTTTACCGGTTGGCCGGAAACGACAAATGTATACCATTTGAAATCATAGATGTTACGGGTTGAACATCTACATTGGGCACCATCATTCATATGTATTTGATATACATACATTGTTTAGCTTCAGTGTCATAAGCTTAGTGCATTTCGTAATACATTTTTGTGATATTGTATTTGTTAATTTATTACAGGGAAATCTTGCTATCCGTTTCATTAAATTTATAAACCTATAAATTCACCAACATTATTGTTGACATTTTAAACATGTTTTCTCAGGTCAATAAGGTGCAAGTCATGGATGCATTGGATGGTCATCTTTTGAAGTCATATTATCATAAAGATTTACATGCATTACATTTTGGGATATTGTTATGTTGTGAAATCTTTACTTTTCCAAGTTAAACAAGTTAAGCCTATGGGATTTTGTAACGAACCATTTATGAATTCCAATGTATCAGTTTTCAAACGACTCTTATAGAGGTCGTTCTCATATCTTGTGTTATTGATCTATGAAGTAATACCCTAGGAACATCATATTCTGTTGTGGTCCAATTTGGGGGTGTTACATTAACCCTCTGCCGCCTGCTTCTGAGTCAGAGCCTGAGGATGTGATTGAGGTTGAGGACATGGTTGAGCTCGAGGATGAGACTGTTCCTGCTAGTGTATATGAGGTAGGTGAGTCGTCTACTGCCCCTTTCCTTCGAGTGGACAATGATGGTCTATTGCCTGATTTCATGAGAAGGGACATTAACTCTCTTTTTGGTCTGATGGCTTCTCTTTCAAGACGACTGTGTGGTCGCAAGACGACGCATGCATTGGTCGAAAAGAAGGGAAAAGCAAAGGACGAATATTATGGTAAGCTGATTTTGGATTTGGGTAATGAAATGTGATCTAGTGTGGAAGAAGAAACGGCTGCAATAGAGAATCTAGTTAAAAAGCTTGGTGATGCTGAAGAAAAAGCTAAATGTAAGAAGTTAAAGCAGGAACTGGAAGAAGCAAGGTTTAGCAAGACACTTCTTCGTATGCAGAACGAACGAGTCGAGAGAGATCTCTACTAGACTAGAGTTCTAGCTCATGAGTTCTATCGAGAGATGATTCATAGGGGATTTGTGTTTTAAGAAAGACCGAATGAGGCTATCGATGTTCCGGTTAAAGATGAGAAGAGTCCATCATCTGAGCCGCGAGGATCTCCTCGTGATTCTTAGTAGTTTAGTTTCATTAGTAGTATCTTTATTGTGTAATCACTAAACTGAATCCTCAGTTAGTAGACTTGATGCTATTGGTTGTAATGATTTGTATCATTTCATGAAACAATGCAACTATGTATTAACTCTTTTGTGATGAATAATGAATGACTATATTTTGATTACTACTTGATGTTGTGTGACTGTGGTTGTGATTGATTTGTCATTATGTCATGTTATGAATGCTTATCAAGTTGTTTTGTGTGTGACGTGACAGAATCATGCCTCCAAAGTCTGCACCTTTGATTCAAGCTGCTGTTTGGCGAATAATCAAAGAAAGTGTCGATGCCGCTATTGCTGCTGAGAGGGCAAGACATGTGAATGCTGGAAATGATGCTAGAGGATCTGGACCAGTTAGAGGTCATGATGCCGCACCTGTTGTTCGTGAGTGCACTTTTGCTGGATTTATGAAGTGCAATCCTACTATTTTTTGCGTTATTAAAGGAGCTGTCGAATTACGAAGATGGTTTGAGAAAACCGAGAGTGTGTTTGGAATCAGTGAATGTGCAGAGGGAAAGAAGGTAAAGTTTGCTGCTGCAACACTGCAAGGACCTGCTTTCACTTGGTAGAATTCTAAGTTTGCAACCATGGGTTTGGAGACTGTGAACCGAATGCCTTGGACTGAGATGAAATAGTTAATGACTGCAGAGTTTTTGCCCAGTGGAAGAAATTCAAAGAATGGAGCACAAATTGTGGAACCTGAGGGTCAAGGAGTATAACATTGTTGCTTATACTCAGAGATTTAATGAGTTAGCTTTGATGTATCCAAGAATGGTTAAACCAGAAAGTATGAAAGTGGATGCTTACATCCGAGGATTGTCTGAGAACATCAAGGGTGAGGTCACTTCTTCTAGACCTACCAACCTGAATGAAGCTGTGCGTATGGCCCATAAGTTGATGGAACAAAAATCGCAAGCTAGGGATGAAAGGATTCTGGAAGAAAAGAAGAGAAAGTGGGAACGGTAGTGGTAAGAACAACCACAAGGATAACTCACGCCAATCTTCGCAGAATAGCCAAAAGCAAGGGAATGCGCGAGCTATGATTACTGCTCCGATTGAGGGAAAGGTGTCTTTTGGATCACTTCCTGTGTGCGAATGTTGCTTTACTCGCCATGTTGGTCCATGTACAATCAAGTGCCATAAGTGTGGAAAGGTTGGGCACAAATCGAGGTATTCTAAGGAAAAGAGTGTTTCCACAGGTGCTAACGCTCAGCCTGTTTGGACTTGTTATGATAGTGGGGAGCAAGGTCATAAGAGGAACCGATGCCCAAAGAAGGTCAAGCAAGAGGAAACGGGGTAAGTTCATGGTCGAGCTTATGCGATTAAGGATTCTGAGCCGCAAGGTCCGAATGTGGTTACGGGTACGTTTCTACTCAATAACCGCTATGCTTCTGTTTTATTTGATTCGGATTCCGATAGGAGTTTTATGGATACTAGATTTAGTTCCGTGCTTGATATCGATCCGGTTAAAATAGATGCCAGTTACGAGGTAGAATTAGCCGATGGAAGGGTAGTTAGTACGAACATTGTCTTAAAAGGTTGCACATTGAACTTAGTGAACCATCTTTTTAAAATCAATCTCATGCTGATTGAGCTTGGTACGTTTGACGTCATAATCAGTATGGATTGGCTTGTCAAGCGCGATGCCGTTATCGTTTGTGGTGAGAAGGTTGTTTGTATACCTTATGGAAATAAGACGTTGATAGTCGAAAGTGACAAAGGTATATCTCGACTAAAGTTCATATCTTGTATTAAAGCCCGTAAGTATAGCGAACGAGGTTGTCATTTGTTTTTGGCACATGTGACCGAGAAGATACTGAAGGAGAAACGATTGGAAGACGTGCCTGTAATTCGTGACTTTCCTGAGGTGTTTCCTGATGATTTTCCGGTATTACCACCGCCGAGGCAAGTAGAATTTCGAATTGATCTGGTTCTGGGGGCTACACTTGTTGCACGTGCACCATATCGTTTAGCACCATCTAAGATGAGAGAGTTGTCAGTACAACTGCAAGAGCTGCTAGAGAAATGATTTATTCGTCCGAGTTCATCATCGTGGGGAGCACCGGTGTTGTTTGTGAAAAAGAAAGATGGGTCTTTTCGAATGTGTATAGATTACCGCGAGTTGAACAAGCTGACTGTCAAGAATCATTATCCTCTCCTGAGAATCGACGATTTATTTGATCAACTTCAAGGTTCTAGCATGTATTCTAAGATCGATCTGCGATCAGGATATCACCAGCTACGCATTAAAGAAGAGGACATTCCAATTACAGCATTTAGAACTCGGTATGGTCACTTTGAGTTCCAAGTGATGCCGTTTGGATTGACTAATGCGCCTGCTGTGTCTATGGACTTGATGAACCGAGTATGCAAGCCATATCTTGATAAGTTCGTCATTGTGTTCATCGATGATATTTTGGTTTATTCCAAGGACGAAGAAGAGCACGGAAAGCATTTGAAGATTATTCTGGAGCTGCTTAAAAAGGAGAGTTGTCGACAAATTTTCAAAGTGTGATTTTTGGCTAGATTCGGTACAATTCTTTGGTCATGTAATTGATCATAATGGTGTTCATGTTGATCCTGCCAAGATCAAAGCCATTAAGAATTGGGCTGCACCAACGACACCAACGGAGGTGAGACAATTTCTTGGATTGGCAGGTTACTATTGGAGGTTTATTGAAGGTTTCTCTTTGATTTCTAAACCTCTGACTAAGTTGACTCAGAAAGATAAGAAATACGAGTAGGGAAAAGAAAAAGAGGAAGCTTTTCAGACACTGAAGCAAAAGTTGTGTAGTGCACCGATCTTAGCGTTGCCCGAAGGAACGGAAGATTTCGTGGTTTATTGCGATACGTCACTTAAGGGTTATGGAGCCGTGTTGATGCAAAGGGAAAAGGTGATAGCGTATGCTTCTCGACAATTGAAGGTCCATGAAGAGAATTACACTACTCACGATTTGGAATTGGGAGCTGTTGTTTTCGCTCTTAGGTTATGGAGACATTATTTGTATGGAACGAAGTGTGTGGTTTTCACCGATCACATGAGCCTACAATATATTTTGAATCAGAAAGAGCTTAACTTGAGACAACGGAGATGGATTGAGTTGTTAAGCGATTATGATTGTGAGATTCGGTATCATCTTGGAAAAGCGAATGTTGTGGTTGACGCCTTAAGCTAGAAGGAAAGGAATAGGCCATTGAGTGTTTGAGCTTTGATGATGACTGTTCACAACGATCTACCAAAGCAAATCCTTGAAGCTCAAAAGGAAGCGCTGAAGAAAAAGAATGTGAAGGCAGAAAATTTGGGGAGATTGATTAAGCGAATATTCGAGTTTCACCTCGATTGAATACGTTGTTTTGGAAATCGTGTTTGGTTGCCGCAATTTGGTGGATTGAGGGATTTGATTATGCATGAGTCACATAAGTCTAAGTATTCTATCCATCCGGGATCAGACAAGATGTATCAAGAGTTAAAGCTATTGTATTGGTGGCCGAATATGAAAGCTGATATTGCCACGTATGTTAGCAAGTGTTTGACTTGTGCGAAGGTTAAAGCTGAGCATCAGAAACCATCTGGATTGCTGCAACAACCTGAGATTCTCGTTTGGAAATAGGAAAGGATTACTATGGATTTTGTGAGTGGACTGCCTAGAATGCTGAGTGGGTATGATACGATATGGGTTATTGTCGATCGACTGACCAAATCAGCTCATTTCTTACCAATGAAGAAGACTGATACTATGGAGAAACTCACGCAACTTTACTTGAAGGAAATTGTGTATAGACATGGTGTTCCTATTTCGATCATTTCGGATTAAGACAGCCATTTTACGTCTGGATTTTGGAAATCGCTTCAGAAAGCGTTAGGGACGAATTTGGATATGACTACAGCTTACCACCCTCAAACGGATGGTCAAAGCGAAAGGACTATACAAACACTTGAAGATATGTTGCGTGCCTGTGTGATCGACTTTAGAAGTAGTTAGGATCGCCATCTTCCATTGGTCGAGTTCTCATACAACAATAGTTATCACGCGAGTATTAAGGCTACACCATATGAGGCTTTGTATGGACAAAAATGTAGATCACCTGTTTGCTGGAGTGAGGTTGGGGATAGCCAACTCACCGGTCCAGAATTGATTCGTGAAACGACTGAGAAGATCGTTCAAATTAAGAACCGCTTGTTAACTGCCCGTAGTCGTCAGAAAAGCTACGCGGATAGAAGAACTAAGCCATTGGAGTTTGAATTCGGTGATATGGTACTGCTCAAGGTATCTTTGTGGAAGGGCACTGTGCATTTTGGAAAGCGCGGAAAGTTGAGTCCACGTTACATTGGGTCATTCAAGATTTTAGCTAGAGTCGGTCCAGTAGCTTATACGTTGGAGTTACCTAAAGAGTTGAAGGGGATTCATAGTACTTTTCATGTTTCGAATCTTAAGAAATGTCTAGCGGAAGGCAACATTGTCGTTCCGATGGACGAGATTCAACTTGATGATAAGTTGCATATGATTGAAGAACCAATAGAAAATGTTGATCGAGAGGTCAAGCGACTTAAGCAAATTCGGATACCTATCGTTAAAGTTCGTTGGAATTCGCAAAGACGTCCAGAATTTACTTGGGAGCGTGAGGATTAGATCAAGAAAAAGTACCCTCATCTCTTTACAAGTAAGGACGAAGCGAGAAGGAGCGGATAAGTCGAACTAAGCACCAAGACGGCGCTCCCTAAAGGAGAGGAGAATGTAACAACCCAAGTTTCAAGTCAACGTTTATCCCGAGCTATGATAATTATTTTACTACGTAAATGATTCCGGTCGTATATGCTATATGAGGTTTGGTGAAAATTTCCATTTATTGGGTAATTTCAAGCCGTGATTGAGTTTCTATTTGTTTTTAGCGTCCATGAAAGTTTGAAAAATCTATGTTGTCGCTCCGAGAGCGTGATTATCTTATTTTTGTATTTTATGGTTTTTCCCTGAGTTTTTGTAAAAACCGTGTTTAAAGGTCATGTTTTACGCGATTTAACGTTTATTAAATGTTTTAAATTAAAATTAGTGGGAGGGAATAAAAATATTTACAAACGTGGTATGACCCGAGCTTGTTGGCCAATTTTAAAATAAAAGAAACACCTTTGTACTAGTTTTGAAAGACTTAAAGGATGGAGGGACTAAAAGTGTTAAAGGTTCAAAGTTATTTCCTAAAAATACCACACCACACACACTTATAAATCTTTTATCAAAAATTTCTTCCTCCTCCCTCTTTGAAACCCACGACTGGCCAAGCACCACCACCACCACTATTCTCGTTGATTTTCTGACATGCAATAAAATCTAATTACATATTCTTAATCCTTGTATCAAGGCCTACACATCCCACTAAAAATATTGCACATGCATTAAGTTTTGAAGAAAATTGATTTTAGGTTTGTTCTTGAAGTTTTCGAGTAAAAGGGGTGTTCAAAAGAGCTAGATTAGTGTTATTGAAGGTTGGTTGTATTGAAAAAGGTTTTGGTTTGTTGTTTGGGGTCTCGTCCGATTTCGAACCACCAAGGGGGAAACCATAGTTGATTTTCTTATAGCATTGTGAGCCTTCTAGTTATGTTTTTGTGTTGTTAAATGATTATATTGCGTATCGTATGGTTATTACTAGATGTTCAAGTGCAAAAAATTATTGAAAGCATAATTAGGTATTATTTGTAGTTTGATGGTTTTAGTATATGTAAATAAGCTAGTTAAACATGTTTTGATAGTTGGTTTAAGTCAAAAATGTCATTTTAATAGGTTTCGAGTTGACCAAGTTTGACCATAAAGTTTGACCGCCTCGTAGCGAGTCGAGAAATTTTCAAAAGTTATTTTTGATAATATAAAGTGATAGTGTTCGCCTTTAGCTACGTTTCACTAGGTGGATCGTCACGTAACTTTTAATAACGAACGTAACTCTTAATAACGAACGTTCCCTTTGAGTATCATATAATTTTTTAAGTTGTGCATATGATTGCTCACATTCAGTAGAACAAGTATGTACCTTAGAATTACCATTTGAAGAACTTGAGCTGTAGGCCATCTCTTCTTCGACAAATAAATCTTGTGTGTAAAAAATGTGTTCTTCTTATTAAAAGCTTCTCAACCAGCTCTGATACCACTTGTTGATCCCGTTCTGAATAGATCTTTAACCCAGTAGCTGATATAAGGTGTTAGTTTTATTGGATAAATCCAAGACAAAACTAGGTAGAAAACTTTGATTGGGAATATCATAAACTATGTGGAAACTAGGTTGTGATACTAAGAAGAATAATAATAATTAACCAAACGTTGCAGCTTCAATATATTAATACGATCACTCTTAATAGTGATAGGGTTTACAACCTTGAAACTATAACTAACTATGAGTAAAACGTGTATATGATGATTGTGTAGAGATTGATGTCTTTTCTCTACACCCTAGGACCTTCTTTTATAGTCCAAGGAGTCCTAATAGGTTACAACCACAATTTAATACATTTCCTAATTATTATCACAATAATAACATTTAATGCTTTCTAATACAACCTTGTAACCTCCTCATCAGATTTTAATACATTATTAATGCTTGTCCATAAGTATGAAGGAAACTAAATTCATTTGAATATTCAATCATGATCTTCTAATTCATTGATCATATCTTCTACAATCTTCCATCTTTTGTAGAATCTTCATTATGTCGATTTAGTCCCTCTTGTTTCATTTAATTCAAACAGCATCAAGGAATCTTTAATTCCCAACACTTATCATTACTGAAGAACCTGCCAAGAAACTTGCTGCTAGAAGACAACCAACTGGTGTTCAAATCAGAGACACTCCTGGTGTGTCTGTGTCAAAGAAGAAGGCTAATAACGCCTTTATTATACATGTTTTTGGCGGCGTTATTTTTTCTATTTATATCATTTCTCGTGAACTTTCGATACTTAAAAGCATGAAGTATGTGCAGGTTCACTTGAAGACATCTCAAACTCAAAAGACTAAAGACACAAGTATTTTACACCTTACGGAGTAAAAGTTAGAAGAAAATAAATATTTAATCCAAAATGAAGCCAAGTACGCCACACTTTACCCAAGTACGCTGCACTTCAGGCCAAGTAAATGAAGGACAGTTAATACCCTAAGTATGACGCATTTCTACATCATGTACGCCGCACTTCATCTCAGCATTAAAGTTCTACGCATTAAAGAACCAAAGTACGATGCACTACTCAAGGAAGTGCGCCGTACTTTTTCCCTCGCCCAACCTATAAATAGAAAAGAAATTCTCTTATATTTCACATAACACATTCCAACACAATTCACACACATCTCTCAATAATCTTCATCAATCCTTGGAGTTTAGCATGAACTTCCGACGAAGAACAAAGATCGTCATCATAGTATTTAGTTAAATAAAGGTTTTTATGCGAATTCGTACTTGTAAAAGTGGTGTTCAATCCATTTCTCAACCCGGATTTCGTATGTTTCTTAGTTCTCTATTTAACTTTGTTGTTATGAACACCATATCCATGAGAGGCTAAACCTCTTATGACTACTCGGTGATGTTAATATAATAATTAAGCATTTCATATCGATCTTATCAATCTTGAGCTTATTTCACAATCCTATCATATCTAATCTTGTTAAACTTGTTCATCAACTTTGATTATATACGTATAATGGTATAGGTCGAAAGACTCGTTGTGCACTATATGATTTTAAAGATTTGTCTATGATCTTTATCATTCGATCGAAGAAATTCACTTATGTTATTTGATAAACAAACTAGATTTGATATAATAGTAACTTGATTATTTGAGTGACACATTTGATTAAGTTAAACCAAGATAAGTCTTAAGTTGAAACCAGTTAATTTGTGAAAACATTTTCTGACGAGAAATCCTTTTTATAAGTTAAAGTCCTAAAGTCAAAGATTGAGATTACTACCATTGCTTATGAATTATAAGAAACTATCTGAGTAGTCATATTTCTTTATTATTGAATCTTTCTTAAAAGTTATTAATAATTGTTTTAAAATTTCTGATTATTCGAACACTAATTAAATCCCTGTGGACGACCTGGTCTTACTTGAAATATTATACTACATACGTGGGTATACTTTACCCGTGTATTTCCAATTAATAATCGGTAAAACTAGTCTTATAAATTTAAAACTTTCGAAACACATCAAAAGTTTTTGGCGCCGTTGCCGGGGATTTTAAAGCTGTTCCGTAATCAATTTTTAAAAATATTTTTTAATTACTTCCTTTCTCAAAATAGCCGTACAGTTTTCTGGCAAACTGAACCATATATCTCCCTTGGATGCATACACATGCTTCCAACTCTAAACTTTTTGAACCACTTCTTGAACCTGAACGAACCCTGAATTGAAGACTTCGTCGACAAAACAGGAGAGTTCCATTCGAACAAAGAAACAAACCACCTGCATAACCAAGAGTTGTTTACGTTCCAATTCTTGACATCAACTATTTTTGTCACTTTCTTGATATCCTTGAATATTATAATCCAATGGATGATGAACCAATGTAGGCTACCGACCGTGTTGTCGCTCCGACTCCTGGTTCCGCAATCACCATTCCTAAAACTGCAAACGAATTCGCCATTAAGGGTAACCACTTAACCCTTTTCAAAGGAAACCAATTTGATGGTAGAATTAAAACCGGTCCGCACAAACACATTCACGAATTCCTCGAAATATGTGATATGTTTAAATACAGGGACACCGAAAATGAATCCGTCCGCCTGATGATGTTTCCCCTATCACTCACGGGTGAAGCAAAAACATGGCTGAATGAACTCAACGAAGGAACTATCAAAACATGGGATGAACTTCGAACCACTTTCATTAGCCGATTCTTTTCCCTAACTCTTTTTGATCGACTCGTCGTAGAAACCCGAGCCTTTTCTCAACATGAAAATGAAACCTTAACCGAAGTTTGGCTCCGTATGCAAGAAATGCTCAGAAATTACCACGGTCACAATCTATCCAAAGGCAATATCATTAAAATCTTTTACCACAGTCTCAACGAAATAACCCAAGAAGTCCTAAATGCCGCAAGTGGTGGTATTTTCCTCTATCAAACACCAAATCAATCGAAGACAAAGTCTTACTCAAGCTCGACTAGGCTAAAAACCAAAAATCTAAACCATCTCTTAAAAAAACAGTTGCTTTCACCGATGAAGGTAGCAGTAATTCTGACACTGACAAAATTATAGCCCGAATGGATGCCATGACCATGAAAATGGATGCTCAGTATAAAGAATTTCAATCTCGTTCAAAACAACCAAACCCCGATCATAACGATGATGACACACCTATGTCCCGTGAAGAAGAAGCAAAATTCATGCAAACCTTCCATCGTACTCATTTTTATTATGATTACCGTGACCATGACTCAAATCGTGATAATTGGCATTCAAGCGGAAGAAACAATTACAATCGAGATAACCTAATGATAAACCCGACTTTCAAAAACAATTAAGCGATTTCATAAAAGCTTAACAATCAACCAATTCTTTTGTCAAATATACTTTCATGGATCTCAAAACCAAACTCGAAACAACAACCAAAAATCATCAAGCCTCGATCCAAAATAAATTCGACAGATTTGCTGACAAGCAATCTGCTTGACCTTCTGGATCTCTCCCCAGTGACACTCAACCTAACCCAAAAGGTAGCTCATCTAAACATTATCAACCACCACAAGCTTAAAATGAGCAGGTAAATGTTGTATTTACGCGGAGTGGTAAATCCTATAACCTACCTATCAACCCAAATGATCAACAAAGCAATTCCGAAACTCTTGTCATCTTCGATAGTGATGATGAAGATGAAGAACCTACACCTCAACCCAAACCTAAAGATCCAAAACCAGTTAAAGAAAATCTGATACCTAAACCATATAAACCAAAGATCCCATATCCTCAACGCCTCCGAAAAGAGAAAATGGAAACTTAATATGGAAAATTCCTCGACATGATTCGATCCGTTCGAATCAATGTTCCTCTTGTCGATGTTTTAGCAGGAATGCCACACTATGGAAAATTTCTTAAAGAACTTGTTAGCAATAAGCACAAGCTTGAACAAATTTTAGCCGCTTTCCTTAGCGATGAAAGTTCTGCTTTAATCCAAAACAAAGTTCCACCAAAACTTGGAGACCCCGAAAGTTTCCTCATTCCATGTAACTTCAACAAAGCTTTCTCATGTGATGCTTTAGCCAATCTTGGTGCTAGCATTAATGTCATGCCGTATTCTCTATATGCTAAATTATCTCTCGAAACTCTCAAACCTACTAAAATGAGCGTAAGATTAGCCGACATATCATTCCAATACCCTGTTGGAATAGTTGAAAATATGCTCGTTGAAGTTGGCAAATTCACCTTTCTTGTAGATTTTGTTATTCTCGAAATAGAAGAAGACAGTAAAGCTCCTCTAATCTTAGGGAGACCATTCCTCCATACTGCCGATGCAGTAATTCAAGTTAAGCAAAAACAACTTAATCTTGGAGTTGGAACCGAACGTATGACTTTTCATATGGATTCTGCGATGAAACACTCATATTCAAACGATAATACATGTTTTAGTATTGACGTTATCGATGAAATCTTAGAAGAATATTTTGATGCTCTTCTCGATGAAGGGAGTAAAATCCTTCATTCCATCGAAGGAACCATCCTCGAAGAAAAACTCTTTGCTGAATTTGATGAATTCATTGCTATGATCGCCAAAGAAAACTATGACTCTGAATCCAACACCGAAGAACCGCCATTCAAATAAATCACCTTTAACACCGATTATAAGATCAATACATCTCTTGAAGAACCTCCTATGGATCTTGAACTCAATCCTCTTCCTGATAACTTGGAATATGCATTCTTGGAAGAACCCTCTTTTCTTCCTATGATCATATCATCTCAGCTTTCTGAAGAAAACAAAAACAAACTCATTTCCGTCCTTAAGAACCACAAGCAAGCCTTTGCTTGGAAAACCACAGACATTCTTGGAATCTGTCAATCTTTTTGTAAACATAAAATTCAACTTCTCGAAGACAAAAATCCAGTAGTTCAAAAACAAAGACAATTAAACCTGAATATGCAAGAAGTTGTTAAAAAAGAAATCGTTAAACTGCTCGACACCGATACCATTTATCCGATCGCCAATAGCCCTTGGGTAAGTCCCATCCACTGTGTACCCAAAAAAGGTGGTATCACAGTTGTTACCAACAAAAAAGATGAACTTGTCCCAACAAGAACTGTTACAGGTTGGCGAGTATGCATCGATTATCGTAAACTCAATGAAGCAACCACAAAGGACCATTTTCCTTTGCCATTCATGGATCAAATGTTAGAAAGACTCGCAGAGAATAAATACTTCTGTTTCCTCGATGGTTTTTTTGGATATTTCCAAATACCAATCGATCCTATGGATCAAGAAAAAACAACATTCACGTGCCCATTTGCAACATACGCTTACAGGCGAATGCCTTTCGGTTTATGTAATGCTCCCGCTACTTTCCAAAGGTGCATGTTAGCTATCTTTCATGATATGATTGAAGAATCCGTCGAAGTATTCATGGACGATTTCTCCGTCTTTGGAAACTCTTTCGATAATATCCTAAATAATCTCGATAAAATGCTCCAACGTTGCAAAGATGCAAATCTTGTCCTTAACTGGGAAAAATGTCACTTTATGGTTAAAGAAGAAATTGTGCTTGGAAACAAAGTGTCTGGTGCAGGCCTTGAAGTTGACAAAGCCAAAATAGATGTAATCTCTAAACTTCTACGCCTACTAATGTCAAAGGCATTAGACGTTTTCTAGGACATGCCGGTTTCTACCGATGTTTCATCAAAGACTTCTCAAAAAATGCCCGTCCACTAACTAAGTTGCTAGAAAAGGATACTCCAGTCAAATTCGATGATGAATGTCACAAAGCATTCAATTCATTAAAAGAAAAACTCACATGTACTCCTGTGATCGTGAGCCCAAACTAGAATCTTCCATTTGAGCTAATATGTGATGCAATCGATTTTGCAGTTAGAGCAGTCTTAGGTCAAAAAGATGGAAAATATTTTCACCCAATCTATTTTGCAAGCAAAACCCTCAATGCAGCTCAGCAAAAATATACGGTTATTGAAAAGCAACTAATGGCTATAGTTTTCGCATTTGACAAATTCCTACCCTATCTAATTTTATCCAAAACCATTGTTTACACCGATCACTCAGCTTTAAGACACCTATTCAAAAAACAAGATGCTAAGCCACGTCTTATACGTTGGATTCTGCTCTTACAAGAATTCGATATAGAAATTAAAGATAAGAAAGGTATAAAAAATGTTGCCGCCGGCCACTTATCTCGGATTGAAAATGATGAGACAGGCGATGACAGTGATGTTGACGATAACTTTCCAGGAGAAACTCTTTTGGAAATAACCACCAAAGACGAACCATGGTTCGCAGACTTTGCAAACTATCTGGCATGTGATGTTATACCTAAAGGGATGACGTACCAACAAAAGAAAAAATTCTTCTTCCACCTCAAAAAAAAAATTTCTTCTTCCACCTCAAAAACTTCTTTTGGGAAGATCATTACCTTTTCAAAGTATGTTCAGATGGTATGATTAGACGTTGTGTCTCAGGACCAGAAACTAGTACCATTCTAGATCAATGTCACCACAGACCAACCGGTGGACATTATGGACCAAACACAACAACTAAAAAAGTCCTAGACTCAGGCTTTTACTGGTCAACAATCATCAAAGAAGCTCATACTCTAGTTCGCCTTTACGAAGCATTGATGCGTATTTTATTTTAAATTATATTTTTATCAAGTTTTAAATATATAAAACTCGATCTACCTGACAATGCACTAATAGGCAGAGAACCCGATCGTGGGTAGTGCATAATGTAGGTTTAATTGTCATCTTGATCAAAGCTATGTACTGCTCCACGGGTGAGCGTACTGATATCTACATCATTTCCTATTCTGAAAACTTACAAGAAAAACTAGAAGAATATATTTACAAAAGGAAATATATACAAAAATTCAAATTATTACTAAGTTTTAGCTCCCCGGCAGCGGCGCCAAAAACTTGATGCGTATTTTATTTTAAAATAATTTTTTACTAATTTTTAAATTTTTATAACTGATCTACCTGACAACGCACTAACGGGCAGAGAACCCGATCGTGGGTAGTACAGAATGGTAAATCCGATGTCGTCCCAAGAGCTTAGTTGTAATTAGTTTTAATTTGAAATGTCACGTTTATAAAATGGTTTTTGATTTGAATTGAAAGGAATTAAAAATAGCAATAAAATAAATAACTGGAAATTAAAAGAGTTGGAGATATCAAGAGAGAAAATGTGCTAACCTAGTTACTTCACATTACTATTGTTATGAGAACGCATTCATGTGCAATGTTAAACTATGGTTTCATTAGTGGTTTCAAAGGTCGATAGACTTTAATATGCATATATAGTCTATCTTATACTTCCCGCGATTCCGAATCAGTCCCAAATCATCTGGGAGGTAGGTTATCTAGGTTGCAGTGATTAGTCTCAACTATTCCCAAAACATATCTAATAATCTATAAAGATTATAAACCCTCTTTGAAAGGGTTCCTATGCTTTTTAAGTATATTAAGTGATAAGTGTGGTGACCGGTTAGTTCCTACACTAGGTAAGGAGTTAGTGATCCTTCCTAGTACCCATTAGATCCCATATTGACAAGATAATCTAATAATAAGGCAAGCTAGGTCCAAACCACCCGTACTACCAAAACCCAGGGTTACCCGATAGTCAAGGAATATCTAACGAAACCATAATCTAACAAGAATCAATCATAACAAAAGTAACTGCATAACTTGGCCAGCACTTTAAGTGCTTAGCCGCTCATGGTAATGGAAATACAGCAAGAAATAGAAGAAATCATAGATTGAAAACACATAATTCTTATAGTATTCGTATTTGAACAATTAAATACAAAAAGTAAGTAAAGTGTGATCTCCCTTAGACTCCAGGTGGAATTCTTTAAAGGTTGGAAGCCTTTTTCGCCTCTCCAATTAGCTATAGAGGAAGTGATGTCGGAATAGCTTGAATGAGGCCTCTATTTATAGGTATTGAACCTGTTACGGTGCAACGAATAAAGGTGTTACGTCGTAACTATCATACACGGCATTCCATATTTAAGCAGTTGTTACGGCGTAACCAGATATGGTGTTACGTCGTAACCTTCAAATAATGTCCATAAGTACATGATCTTTATTCCATATTTGTGGATCTTCATGGATACGGCGTAACTGAATAAGGTGTTACGCCGTAACTCTAACTTTGTCAAGATTTCCTTCCAAATATATGGTTACGGCGTAACTAGATATGGTGTCACGCCGTAACCTTGTCCTTGATCTTTGTACTTGCTTAATTTATGTTACAGTGTAACCATTTTTAGTGTTACGCCGTAACAGTCTTCAAATATTTGCACTTTGAGTCCTTTTTCCTTGTTTCTTCTCACTTTCCTGCATTTTACCTGAAAACTACAAAATGATAGAAAATATCTCGTTTTCGAGTATTAGTGAAACTTTTGCAGGTAATATAGGGGGTATTTTGCCACCAAAAAGTATTAAATATTTGATGTTATCAAATATCCCTCCACTTGACTTCTGCTTGCCCTCAAGTAGAACCTGTTAGAACATTTCATAAAAAGATTTCTCAAGAATAACTTCAAGAAATGAATTTATAAAACTCTCATGCTAGAAAACATCAAAGCCGAACACCTCACAAAAAGAGGATAAAAGGTCACTCAACTCTCCACTAGTCTAAGTGTTTTATTTTTGGGGTGATCGCTCAATTGCACAGTCATAGCATGTATTCTATCATAAGCTTGGAAAGTACACAAATCTGAAGTTAGAATTAGGGTCTAAATAATTCTCAAAGGCAACAAGGGTAATATGGTTTTTAAAGGGTGATAAAGGGGTTAGGATAGACATGGGATACATTTCTAATGGTTGTTAATAAAAACACAAAACAAATAGTCTAAAATAATCTAAGGTTGTCATAACTAGCTACTGTCCATCCAATGGTCCAAGAGTTTAAGTCCAAAAATCTGATATTTAATAATGGGCTACTAGCTCCATTCTTCATGAGTATGGAGATGACTTGGTGTAATAATGGGCTACTAGCTCCATTTTTTGAGATGTCTTGGTGCAATAATAGGCTACTAGCTCCATTTTTTTTATTTTTTTTATTTTGTACCATCTTAACATTTTTAGCACATGGGTGGCTTTTTGTTTCACCCTTTTTTATTCATTTTCTTCATAATATGCAAATGTTACACGAGTTTATATCTTTAATTATTGCCCCTACAACATCCGATATTATACGCACATCCCCCCACTTGAGATAAACAATGTCGAAAGTGGTGATACAGGGGGGTCTTCATAGATCATAACTGATTGGTCTTCCACAAATGCATATAATTCTCATTCCCATTCCCCCGAACCATGGACTTAAGTAGCCAACAATTTCAACACAAAGAGAATTAAGACTACAAGGTAGGCTAAGGTGAAATGGTGTAACGAAGCATATAGAGTAGGGTGAAAACATGGATTGGTTTAACACGAGTGATCTAGGGGTATCTTGCACTAATTATGAGTGCAACAAAAGGGTTTACCATGGGAGGTCGACAAGTCAGTGTAACAAGTCGATAAACACACACATATAGGCTATTTGGGTGATTTCCTAAGTGTTGCCTTCTTGAACTATCTATTCCTGCTAATCAATTAGGTCTTGAAATGATGTATAAGCCAAGTTCTAAAGTCTACAATACTATCGGCACACTCAATTTTTTGGTGTATTTTTGAATAATATGATGGAAACGGAATATTAGGCTTAAATCTCACCAAGTAATAATAAAGGGCAATGTGCATTCGGCAAAGATTAATTCTAGTTATTTAAGAAAATTTTGTCAAAAATTTTAAAATTGGCATAATTTTCAAAGAAAACTAGAAAATCGAAGGCAAAACATACGTCAAGTATTAATTCTACTCCCATCCCCCCACTTGATTTGTACAATGTCCCTATTGTACATTAAGGAAATAAAATAAAAAGGAAAGAGTAGAATTAAGACAAGAAACTCCCTGAGCTTTGCTTTAAATTTTGAAATTTGGCAGAAATATTTAGATTATTTTTGTCTTCTCGCAAGCTCTTTATCCCCTATGATCACAAAACAATCCAAAGCATAAAATCATTCTACAAGAATTATGAAGTGTAGAGGAAATACAAACTTAACTCACTTTTGTAGGAATCACGGTTACATTTAGCATATGCAACAAGCCTTTTAAACTACTTTGTGGCCCAAGTGGACGAGTTTAGTCTCATGAGGGCTTCCAGAGAACATACCCACAAAGTCCATTTACGTATACAAGGTTTAGACGTGTTTAAAACTTAAATTTTTCGGATTTTAGAAGGAGGTTATGGCGTAACCGGGAAATGGGTTATGTCGTAATCAAGTGGTAAATTTTTTAAGTTTTAAGGTGTTACGGCGTAACCAGTAAATGTGTTACGTAATAACTGTAGTGGTTACGGCGTAACTAAAGTTGTTACGCCGTAACTGCTGCTAATTCAGCAAAGTTACCACATGATTATGAGTTGAGCCGGTCTCGATAATTGCCTCTTAGCTTCTGGATTCTGCAAAACAAAGTAAAAAACATGCAAACCAATTAATGAAGAAAAGTAAATTTCATTAAATAAAGGACGGGTTGTCTCCCGACAAGCACTTTTGTTTATTAAAGAGTCTTTAAGTTAGACTCATGACAATCCTACGTTTCTTTATTTTCTAATTTTTCCTGCTCTTTATTTCTCCAATAATCTTTGTTTATTTTTTTCATAGTCATTTTACATACCTTTCCAAAGTCCACTTTTACCTAGTTGTCAAAGCTTAGATTCTCCCATTCCAAATTTGTTCGCATATCATCGTTGCTACTTTCCTAATATTCTATGTTCTCCTAGGGTTGTCTCCTCCATCACATTCGTCGAAGTGGGGATTACATGAAGCCCATTTGGTGCATATGTTTTCTTTCCACTGGTAAATTGGTTTACACCAATGTCTCCTTTTTGTATTGGAAAGATCTTCTGAACTACCATTTATATTAGTAATTATTTCTGCCCTTATATCGGCGATGTTGGGTGCTGTTCTAGGAAATCATTTTATGTTTAAGATCTTAGATTTCAAGAATACTTCACCAGCCCCCAGGTTATATTTAGTTATTTCAGCTTCTTCTTTTATAATTGATGGGGGCTCTGTATAGGGCATTCCTAGCAACTTGTTCCTCCTTTGTTTATATGCTTCATCATTATGGTCAATTAATCCATCATATAATGTAGGTTCTAGGTAGTCTATGATTCCTTCCAAGTCATCCATATCTCTGCTAACCCCTGAAAACCATTCTTCGGGTAACTTGTTAATCATTGAGCTTTTTTTTACACTAATTCTTAAAAAGAGAAAACAACTAGGCTTTTTAGAACAAATAAGCTAATGTAAAACTAAACTAAGCAAAAGAAATGTATACTATACCTAATAAGCACTAACAAACATTATTAATCAATTAACATAATAAGCAACAGGTCTAAAGGAACATAATTAATTAAAAAGCTTCTAACTAAATATTTAAACCAAAAAGGCAAATAAACTTAAATGAAATCTATCTCTAAAGGTATAATAAGCTAAAATAGCCTAATAACCTAATAAGCAAATATAAACCTAATTAAGCCAGGAAAACAAGCAGATAAGCTAAACTAAACAGATAAGCAAAGAGGGCAAAAATGGCAGACAAACAGCCTATGGGGGCACCTTTGAGCTTAAAAATAAGCTGCTTAATGGAATCTTATAGATAATGGACTTATAAGAGCTTAAAGCAGGGCCTAAGGGCTTCTAAAATCAGCAATCAAATAGGAGTTTGAAAATAAGCAAAGCATTGAAAAAGGCAAAAGAAAAGAAAAAGAAGCTAAAATGACCTGTGCAGGGCAAGGGTTTTGAAAAATACTAATTTTAAGCTTAAAGATAAGCTAATAAAAAAGAACCTTATGACCATGACACCTTCAACACAGGACAAAATATGGTCCTCAAAAGCTTTATATCAACATTCAAAAAATAACTTATTTGAATATACAGGATAAGCAGGAAAAGGCACATGGAAAAAAGCTTGACTTAAGAAAACTTTAACAAATTGTGAAGATTTTTGACTAAGTCTTACCACTAAACTAAAAGGTCATGTCTCTACTACTGCATTAAGATAAGAACATCACAAAAGACCTACATAAAAAGCAGTTTAGATGCTTTTAATCAAAAAAGCAATAAAAAGCTGTTTACAATCCAACAGTTTTGATCACTTTGTTGCAAAAGCTGAACTAACTTTGAGCTTTAAACTTCCTAAAACAGCTTAAGTACAAACTAAATTGGATTATGCAAAATTACAAATGGTTCAAATTGGTTTTAAAAACTGTTTGGACCCCGTTTGTCAGGTTAACCCAAACACCCCTTTAATTTTTCTAAGTCAAATTTTAAGCTGAATTTTAAAGTTTTAAGCAGAGAATTTTAAACACAGATAACAAACAATAGAGATAAGACAATAATAAGCAGAAGGAACTCAAAAATAAGCATATAAAATAAGCAAACAGAAATAAGCAATAAAAGGCTATTTAAGGCAGATTTTAGAAAATACTTAGACAAATGGTTTTAGAATTACAACTAAGCATTAATAAGCATAAATAAGCAGAAATAAGCAGAAATTAGCAAATAATAAGCATAATAAGCAGTCTACAGTAAATAAGCTTAAAATTTGAAAATGAAAACTTACAAGCCCCTTGCACAAAACAGGGTATAAATAGCAATCTACAAGCTCTAGCTTGTCAAAAACAAGCTAGTAAGGTCTATAAGCCCTTCTATTTCTGGCTTATCATCCAAAAATAAGCTGTGGTATTTGAGGGTGGAATTTTTTTGATTTTTTAAAATTTTCTTTAGTTTTTAACATTTAAATGAAAACAAGTTACTTAATATGCTTAATTGAGAGCTTATAAGGGCTTTTAAAACATAAATGAGCTTAAAGACTTGAAAACAGAATTTTAACAACAAACTTTAAATTTCTTTAACTTAAAAACATTTCCAGAAACAAAAGTACATTAACCTAATTTAAGACTAAAATAAGCTGAAAATAAAAGCTAGGTTAAAACTAAGTGAAAAACTAGATGCCAAGTGGCTTACAAGTGACCCTATATATAGAAACGACTTAGGATATGGTCATCTTTGGTCTTTGTCTTCTTCTGGTTGTGTTTCTTTGCTGAGAGGTTTGAGGAGTTGTGTTTGTTGTGTGAGGAGAGTTCAAAAGCAATCAAAGCCATCCATTTTTCTTTGTCCCCAAGCCTTTGATCTTGACCCTTGATGAGTTTGTCCTGTTCATTGTCGAATAGGGTAATTGGGGATTGCCAAGGTGGACATAAGAGCCATGTGGGGTGGGGTTTATGGTTTTAATGAGTTTTGTTTGGTTGCAAGGAGGTAGGAGACAATTAACAGTACTTGGTTACTGTGCATTGGCGGGAAAGGGTTTATAAAAGTGACAAGGTAAAAGTTTTATGGTTTGGCAAAAGTAGTCCCTCTGTTTGATAAGTTCATTTACACCCACAGTCCGTGTGATGATGAAAATTTTGAGGACTTGGCAAAGTTAGTCCCTCAAAGTTATATGTGTTATTGCAAAATTAATTCTTTGTGGTGCTAACAGACTTAACAGCCATAGTGATGGGCTATTAAGTTGTTTTGGGCTTTTTGGATTGGGCCGGGTAAAGTATAAAAGTGTATTGGTTTATTTTAAAAGGGTTAAGTGAGTGTAATATATAAGTGGGCTGACCTGGGCCCACTAGGTGGGTACGGGTGGGACCACTTTTGGCAGTTTAGGATTTCGGGTTTGGTTTTTGATGCTCTTTCCAATGCCACTTCTCGGGGTTGACTTTGACTTGATTTTGACCCCGTTGACTTTTTGACTTTAGGCTTTGATTTTGACTTTTCTTCACGCTCTTTCCGTTCTCGTGCTCGGTTTTGTCGTTTTTGGCTTTGTTTTTGTCCTTTTCTTTAATATCCGTTTCCTGCACAATATAAATGAAAACATACAAATACAATGTATTTTTGGTACGTTTTTGGTCTTTTTAGCTCATTTTTAATGGTCAAAGGTATGTGTAATTAAACACATACCAAAAATCCCCCATACTAAGATATTGCCGTGTCCTCACGCAATGCTATAAGTAAACACTTACGAAAACTAAGAATCTCGATCCCCCTCGACTAATAACCTTGAAAAGTAGCTAAGTGTTCGTCAAGGGGAATGAAAGAATCAAAAGTTTTGAGAAGCCCCATTTTAACCATTTTTAAATATTTACACTAACTACCACTACTATTATTGTATTTTTCCTTTTTTCTCATTTTTTGTACTTTTTATTTTTAAGCAACTAACTACCTTATTCGACTTTCGTTATTTTGTAACCGTTAGGGATCATTGAACAAGAGCATTATCAACTCCTAATCTGCCTCAAAAGGATAAATTCATCGTCCCCGACTTTTCACTCGTTCCAAACCAACTTAAAAACTAAATCACCGTTAAATATAAGTTAAGATGCTAACACTACTCATACTTATAACTTGTGAAACTTTTCACTCCCGTACAATTATTATACATATTAGGTGATGCCGCCAGTTTGAATTTCAAAACATGGATCAGTTTTGTAAAATTTGTTTATATTGATGATGATTTCAGTTCACCCGAGAATAATAAGTTTCATGGCGAGATCATCCCATGTAGCGACTTTCATCTCGGCACATCCCAACCTTGCGGCTAAGTGACCAGGCTTTTGACACCCCCACAGAGGGGACTTAGTACGGGACTCACGGGACCTTTCGGTTTCAAGAAAAAAACTCTTAGCGCTTCCCGTTTAACATAGCTTTATTTAGAAAAACTTAAAACTGAAATAGTCAAGTTTCAAATGCATATTTAAATATAAAAAGTGGTTCTTAAATTTATTAAATCACACTTAACATTAAACATAACATTGATGCAATCGTAACCCTCGACCTTTTTGAAGGCTGCAACATCGGTTGTGAGCCGGCAAGATGCAGCAAACTTTTATCAGTCTCGGATTATTATTCTTACTATGGGCCTTATTTAGAAGGCTGCAACATCGGTTGTGAGCCGGCAAGATGCATCAAACGTTTTATCAGCCTCAGTTTTTATTTATTTATTACTATTTTTTTCATGATTATAGAGAAGATTATCTTTTTTGACAAAATTTTAAGTATAAAATTTAAACTAAGACTCAAAATTTTTGCTATTAAATACATAAAATTGTTGATTTTTAAGTTTAAATCTCCAATAAATAGCACGTATTATTAATTCCGGTGTAGAAGTTTATGGGAGAAAAAGCCAAATATTAACTTCATGAGCTATTATGGATTTCCAAATATATCCTTGTATAGCATCCAACTCATACTTAATCTATCACTTTTTGTTCTTGCAAGATTCGCGAACGTTAGTCTAAACGTTTAGGAACAGGCATAGAGCTAACACGCTTCGATCGGGTCAAAATTTATTCTTATTCTACCCAGCAGGAAAGTCAAAATTGTGACAAAACACTTATTTTATTTTTCAAAATTTTTAAAAGTTTTCATTGTTTTGAAATTTTAGTGGTAAAAACGGGATTGCGTGAAAACAACGGCTGCAGGCACAATCAAATCGATAGATCCCCCCCCATACTAGAATTAAACATTGTCCTCAATGTTTTTTAGAAGGGTCTCTACGTAAATCCTAAGGTTTTATTAAGTATGCTTGATAGATAAACGTTAGGTCGATTTGATTTGGATATTGGGATTTCCAATTGAAGCGAGGTATTGAAGCTCGGGTGATCGAAGGACAAAACCGCGAGCACGAGAGGCTTCAAAAATCCAGGACAATCCTAGACAATCACAAAAAACACAAGCAAACGAGAATGGAAGAGGCACACCTCCTCACAACAAAAAAAATACTTATTCATTACTACATATTACTACTACGGATAAGCATGAGTTGCGGGTGGGACTCCCAACGAAGCGTTGTTTAAGGGTCACTAAAGCTATCCCCAATCATGAATTCAAATTGTCCTTAAGGAAGGTTTGGAGATCCGGGACAACCACGGGTGGTATGTCTCTCCAAAGTAGTGTTTCAAATGATGACCATTCACCTTGAAATTTGGCCCAAAGTTTTAAGATAACTCGACGGTGCCATAAGGAAAAACTTGGGTGATGGTGAATGGTCCAGACCAATGGGATTTAAGTTTACCCGAGAAGAGCTTCAACCTAGAATTAAAGAGGAGGACTCGGTCACCAACGTTGAAAACGCGGTTCTTGATTTTGGAGTCGTGGATTCCTCTTTCGTGTTCTCTTTATAGATCAAAAGAGTTTCTCATAGCATGATCACGCTATGTTTTTAGTTCATTGAGTTGAACTTTACGATGATCGCCCGCGGTCTCAAGGTCAAAGGTTGCATGTTTCAAGGCCCAGTAGGCTTTGTGCTCGAGCTCGATCGATAAATGACATGCCTTTTCGTACACGAGCTTGTATGAGGTACACCGTTGGTTGTTATGTAAGGGGTAAGGAATACAAAATGAAGGCCTAAAGTGCATCATCTAGTTTATCCGACCAAGATGCACAGTTCTCGCCCACGGTCCTTTCAAGAATTCTTTTTAAACCTCGGTTCGAAACTTCAACTTGCCCGCTTGTTTGGGGGTGATATGCAGTAGCAAGACGGTGAGTGACATCGTACTTAAGCATGACCTTCGAGAATGGGTGTGCAGTGTGAAGTGCGTACCGCGATACACTATGTATAGCGCGGGGAGTTCCGAACGAGCAAATAGAGAGATTTCAGACAATTTAACATACAACGCGGGCGTCGTTGGTAGGGAGCGCTTTCGCTTCAACCCATTTTGACAAAGTAATCGACCGCCACGAGTATATACTTATTCCCTCGTGAAGACGAGAATGGTCCCATGAAATCAATACCCCACACGTCAAAAATTTCGCAAACTTGGATGGAATTTTGAGGCATTTTATCACATTGCGAAATTTTTCCTTGACGTTGGCACGAGTCGCAATTTTACCAACTGTGGGCATCTTTGTAAATAGTAGGTTCAAAATAAACTGCATCATAGACCTTTTTGGCGGTTGAGTATTTGCAACAATGATGTTCCCCCCCCGTGGGTCTAATGTGGCAAGCTTCGTGGATGTCCGAGAGTCTTTGCCGTGCACACAGCCGGGAATCATTTGTCTGGCAAAAAATTTTGAATAGGGAGGGGTCGTCCCAAATGTTAGTGATTAACGTATTTGAAAATAGTGTTTTTCTGTTGGGACAACATTCCTTAACAATGAAATTCTACGCGTGGTAATTGCAAAATATAAACCGCGAGGGTACTTGAGTCCTCGAAAAGTCACACATATTAAAGCTGTCTCGAGAGGAACGTTTCATTTATCTCCTTGGTCGTGCACACTTTTCTTAAGGATTTTCTATCGGAACGATGATCGGCGCGAATTCTTGACTCCTTTTGTGTCAATTACTCTGAATGTGAACTCTTGAAGGAGGAGAACCAACCAGAGCAATCTTGCCTTGGAATCTTTTTTAGCAAAGGGATATTTGAGGGCGGAATGATCCGTATGCACAATGCTTTAGTTCAATATGAGGAAAGACGGAATTTTTCAAAGGGCATTACACCACGGCTAACATTTCTGTCTCGTCTTCTATGGTGTAAATACAATTCTGCTAGTTCATTGTTTTAACTAGCATAGTGTATAGGCCTAAAGATGTTTTTCTTTGACGTTGCCCCAAGACTGCACCTATGGCAAAATCGCTTGCATCGCACATAAGCTCAAAGGGTAGGTCGCAGTCTGGGGCAATCAAGATTGGAGCTTCGGTTAATTTTTTCTTAAGCATTTTAAAAGCTTGAATACATTCATTGGAGAAGATGAACAGAGTATTCTTCTCAAGAAGATGAGTCATTGGTCGGGAAATTTTGGAAAAATCCTTAATGAACCGTCGGTAGAAACCGGCATGACTGAGAAAACTTCGAACACCCTTGACGGTGGTGGGGTGAGGTAACTTAGCAATCACATCGACTTTGGCTTTATCGACCTCAATCCCATTTTTGGAAATCTTATAGCCAAGGACAATGCCTTCCTTAACCATAAAATGACCTTTTTCCCAATTAAGACGAAGATTGGTGTCTTCATACCTTTGAAGCATCTTGTCAACACGAGAGAGGCAATTTTCGAATGAATTCCCAAAGACCTAAAAGTCGTCCATGAAGACTTCCATCATTTTTTTCGATCATATCATGATAGTTAGCCATCATACACCTTTGAGAACGTGCGGTGCATTGCATAAGCCAAAAGGCAATGCGACGGTAGGTGACATTTGTAGGACTCGTGTTGTTGTCTTTTTTGAACATGTGGGTCGATAGGGAATTTTGAAAGTAACCTGAGAAACCATCGAGAAAACAATAGTATTCGTTTCCCGCTAATCTCTCGAGCATTTGATCCATAAAGGGAAGTGGAAAATGATCTTTATGGGTGGCTTCATTTAACTTACGGTAGTCAATGCATACACGCCACCCGTACAATCGAGTCGGCATTAACTCATTTTCATCATGTTCAACAACGGTAAAACCACCCTTTTTCGGTACGCAATATATACAGGGCTTACCCAAGGACTATCCGGCTAGGCGTAAATATAATCCGGTGTCTAAGAAGTTTTTACCTCCTTTTGTGAAGCGTGGCTATTTTCGGATTCACCCGTCTTTGGTGTTGGAATCGGTTTGTAGTCCTCTTCCATAAGAATCTTGTTAGTACAAAATTATGGGTTAATACCCTTGGATGTCGGAGAGTTTCCAGCGATGGCTCGCTTGTGTGACCTACATATACCCATTATGTGGAGGGGCTTTTTCCTCGACACTCAAGTTTTAGAAATTATGACAAGCAACTTGTCGGTCACCCTCCAAATGCCTATTCGAGATGAGGAGGTAAAGTCTTGAGTTCGACTTCGGGGAGGTTCATCCATTGAAGCATTTATCATGTTTTAGCTTCAAAACTTAAGTTTCTTTTCGAATTTCAGGCAAATTATTTCCTTGTGGTGGGAGGGTAATGATGGTTGATCATTGAGAATGCTCATGAAGAAGAATATCCGCCCGGGTCATATAAGAGTGACTCATACTTCCGGTGAGTGGATTATCTTCAATGAGGAGGTAAAGCATCAAACTTCCTCGAGAAGAAAATACTATCCCCGAAGGGAGTGAGGTCGGAGAAAGAAGTAGAAACGATCGGGGTAATAAGATGGAGTGGATTGCCATCGCGATCACATCGCGAAACCGTAAAAACTTCTGAAGAATACTCTCTACAATCTAATTCAATGACGTCGATTCGGTTAACCGAATTATCATCATAATTAGAGGAGTATCTCGAAGTTTGATCAATATTGAATGTTATGGCTTCTTTTCCAACACGAAGAGTTAGTTCACCTTCGTAAATATCAATCAAGGCACGTCCGGTCTTTAAGAAGGATCTCCTGAGAATCAGGGGAACTCAGGGATCGGCATCAAAGTCTACGACTACAAAGTCGGCCGGGAATTGGAACTTTCCTACTTTTACGTAGACATCTTCGGCGATACCGATCGGTTGATAAATTGATCGGTCTGCAAGTTCAAGAGTCATACAAGTAGGAGTGAGCTCCGGAAGAGAAAGATTTTTACACACGGATAATGACATGAGATTTATGCTAGCACCAAGATCGGCCAAGGCTAAGCACCCATCCATTCCGGGAAAATCACATGGTATGAGGAACTTGCCGGGGTCTCCAAGTTTTTCGGGTAACTTGTTGAGGATGACCGCCGAACAATGCTCATTCAAAGGCGTTCTAGCCATTTCACTTAATTTTTCTTTGTTTCTAATTAAAGCTTTAAGAGTCGAGGCAAATTTCGGCATAAGAATCAAAGCATCCGTGAGGCTAATTTCGAAACTCAAATCTTTGAAGATTTCGTAGAATTTCTCAATTTGGTCGTTAGCTTTTTCACGGCGCCTTTCATTATTACGTCTCGAAGGATACGGAATCGACGGTTTCGGGTTAGGCATCAGAGCACTAACGGGATCAACAACGGGCTCGGAAATTGGTACATGATTTTCAACTTGGACAACCGGAGGTTGGACGTCTTCGGTACTTCCGTTATTAGTAGGAGGCACCGTGTCCTTTGTCACCTCGGTTTCACGTTCCACTACTTTAGGAGGAGAAGAAGAAGTAGTAGGAATCGTGGGTCCTTGATAAGCAACACCACTTCGGGTGGTGATACCTTTCAAATCTTCCCTCGGGTTAGTAACGGTGTTACTTGGAAGTGTTCCCGAACCCGAGGTAGAAGCGGTGTTCATTTTCATGAATTGACTAAACATATTTTTAAGTTCAAGATTAGAATTGGTCAATGAGGTCATATTTGTTTGCATGTTTCTCAAAATTGCATCATTTGCCTTCATGTAGTTCGAGAATTCGGAATTCGTTGCACCTTGCGGTTGAGGAATCGGAGCTTGATGAACCGGAGCTTGGTAAGGCGGGGCTTGATAAGGCGGAGCCGGGGCTTGATAAGCCGGTGCTGGGTTATGATTAGCTCCTTGGAAAAACTGGTTTCGACCTTGGTTGTTTCCTTGATTCCTATTCTGATTCTGATTTTGATTGTTTCGGTTTTGATTTTGATTCACATTAAATCCTGGTGGTCCGAGATAATTGTCCGAACGATAGCTAAGCAAATTACGGTTACCTTGAGGTTGGTAAGAATTACCACCTTGATTATAGGCTCCCGCAGCATATACGTTCTGAGTTTGGCCAACGGTGGCTGGACAATCATTATAAGCATGTGGACCACCACAAGTTTCACAGCTAGGAGTAACTGCTTTTACTTGTTGGTTTGTTTGAAGCACTTTCATTAAATTCTTGTTGATTTCCGCCATTTCAAGCTTAAGGGCTACTATTTCTGGATTAGAAGAAGTGATAGAACTAGATGACTCGCTCCTTTAAGCGGAAGTGTCCCAATCATTGTGGTGAGCGGTCATATTCTCGATTAGATCATAACACTCTTCGGGTCGCCTTTTCATAAAGGTACCTCCGGCAGCAGCATTGATAGTATCACGATGTCTCATTGTTAACCCGTTATAGAAAGTATCTATTTGAGTTACGGGTAACATGTTGTGGTTAGGACATCGATCAATTGAAAGCTTATAACGTTCCCATGCTTCGAATAACGATTCATCGGGTTCTTGACGGAAATTCGTGATATCATTTCTCAACTTGGTCACCATAGAGGGTGGGAAGTACTTTTCGAGAAATATTTTTGCCATTTGGTCAAAAGTGGTGATAGAATTCCTTGGCAAACGATCAAACCATTCGGCGGCACGATGTTGCAAGGAGTAAGGAAAGAGATATAGACGAAGGGCGTCATCGGAGACCCCATTCACTTTCATGCTTTGGGTGACATGCAAAAACTTGTCAAGATGTTTGTTGGCATCATCACCCGGTCCACGAAATGGACACGAATTTTGAACTTGTTGAATCATGTCATTCTTAAGTCCAAAATTGGTTGCTTGAATTGCAATCGGGGCAATTGGTCCACCCCGACCATTCAAAGATGGTTGGCACAATTCCTCCATCGTTCGGAGGTCGGGAACGTTCGGGACTTGGTAAACCACTCTCCCTTGCGGAAGTGGACCGGTCACCACCGGGCTCCAATTAATCAGCCATGTTAACTACGGAGGATTATCAAAAGGTTCTTCAAGATTAAAAGGTTCAACAACTACCGGTGGGGCTTGTTGTTGTAGACCGGTTTTGATTACCGAGAAATGAGTAACGATCGCATGCACTTAAATATAAAAAGAAAATTTATAACTAATTTTTTTTTTTGTTTTTCAACATTTTTCACAATCTAATTTAATAACGGAACAACGGAGAATACGACCCTTAACCTAATAATCAACAACTTCACGGTAACTCTCTAAAAGAATTAACTTATAAAGTGAGTCGTACGTCGCATAGTGACCAAAAAGGTAAGTTTTAAATCATTGGTTCGGGAACTATATTAATGGATAAAACCTTCATTGAAAGTATTAAATGTTGGTGTTCTTTTACCAACTATGATGATTTTTATTTATAATTAAGGCCAAATTTTTTTTATATTTTTGATTTTTCCTTGATTTCTTTTTGGTTTTTAGATATATACAATATACTAATAAAAAAAATGACAACACAGTATTTTTGTAGTGATTGTAATTTTTATAAAGAAAATAACTCCACAAGGAAGGATCTTCAAAGCACTAATTGTCAAACTTCGAAACGACAAACGCTTTCACTCCTCCCCGGCAGCGGCGCCAAAAATTGATTTGGATTGAAACTAACCTTTAAAATATATAAATAAATATATATAATACTTATAAATATATAATAAGGATCAAAATCCACAAAATCAATGAAACCGAAAGTAGTATATGATGTTCCCGGGTCGTAGTCCCAACGAGGAGTGAATTGGAAAGTCGAGAGTCGGTTTGATATTTGATGTTTGAATGGAAAAGATTTGGATTGGATTTCTAAATCTATGGGAAAAATAATGCAATCTATACTAGAAGTGAGAAAGGCACACAAAATTATACTAAAAACGTAAACGGAAATCTAAAGACGACACTTAAAAAACTAATTTCTAAAAAATTACCCTAAAATGATTTTTTCACTTTTAATAGACTCTAATTAACTAAAAAGTAAGATTAAAGAAAACTAGAACGAAAACGGAGTTGATTTGAGCATTAAAACACAAAAAACGTGAACAGGAACGAATCCCGTTCTTTAAAAATGAAATTTTTGCAAAAATGAACCTACGAAAGCAATTCTATTTTTCCTAGATACTATATGATAAAAGAAAATTTAAAAAAAAGAATTATATTTTTTTGACTTTTTTATAATTTTTTATGAATTAAAAACGATTTTAAACTAAATAAAAGATTAAAAATAGTAAACTTAAATGAAAAATTCTGAAAAAATAAGGAAAAGTAGATTGAAGGATGCTGGTTCTATGGAAAATAAAAGCTGGAAAATAAAGCTTATAAATAAGCTGTAAATAAGTCAAACGAGCTTATTAGCTAAAAAAGAAAAAGAAACTATAAAGATTTGATAAAGCAAGCTGTGAATGGATGAGCTATTGTAGCAAAGTGGTTAGTGTGTGTTTGTGGTGTGTCGTGTGTGCAAGGGGGAGGTCCAGGGTTCGAGCCTGGGCCTCTTCTTTTTATAAAAACTTTCTTTTTTCTTTTTTTTTTAAACTTGTAAAACTCAGAAAAATAAGCAATATTAAAAAAGGTACTTTTTTACAAAACTTAAAATAAGCAGAAAATAAGCAAAGAAAAGTGGCAGTTGGGCTTATATAACTAAGGCCTAAGAGTGCTTAATTGTTAAGGCCTTTTAGATACAAATAAGCAAAGCAAAATGCAAAATAAGCACAAACAGCTAATTAACTAAACCTAATAAGCAAGAATGAACATAAATAACGTCACAAGGACAGGCCAATAAGCAAGAAATAGCAATAAGCACTTAAAGGTAAACTGCCTACACAGCAGCCCAGGGGCACTCTTTGGGGCTTATTTTTAAGCCACTTAGAGGGTCCTAATGGCTTAATCAGCTATATGGGCTTAAAGCCTGACATATGGTCTACTAGAATCAGCAAAGATAACAAATTTTGAAAACCAAATAAGCTTTGAAATGGTCTTATGAAATCTGTTGTTTACAAAGATGCTCACTTTTTTGGATTTCTCAAAATGACAAAGGGTATAAGCAGACCTCAGAATAGGCAAGAAAATAAGCTTAAAATTGGAAACCAATTTAAAACAGATTGATATTGACACCAAATGAGCTTATGCTCAAAATTTAAAAAGCTAAAATCAATTTTAAGTTTCTAAAAAATGAAAATGAAAAATGGACTTTTTAAACATGTAAATGACAATAATTTTAGGACAAGTATTTAAATGACTGAAATTTAAATGACAGTAAATAAAAAGACAATATATTAAAGATGGACAAATTTTTGATATTACAAGGTCTTGCTTTTACAAATTTTTGACAAAGGTAAAAATGCTAATCTATGGTCCTATAAATACTAAGTCTTATGTGTTTCTTTGCTGAGAAGCTTGAGACTTGTGTTTCTTTGGTGAGTGAGAAGCCATAAGCAATCCTGGCCATTGAATTTTGCTTGCTCTCCAATCTTTATGATCAAAGCCCTTAATTTCTTTTGCCCAATCAGAATACACAAGATTGCCAAGGTGTCTTGTTGCCATGTGGGGGTGGGGAAGGGTGGTGGGTGATGGTTTTGGCAGGTTATGTACAGTACACGAGGTTGAGAAAGTGACAGGGGTGGGTTTATTTTGGCGGGAATTTTAAGTTATAAAGGGGCAGGGTACATTTTGTGAGTGTGGCAATAAGGACCCTCCATTTTGTATCATACGTTTGCAAATTAAGTCCAAGTGGTGTTAAACTTTGGGACATTTGGGCATACACAAAACCTCCAATGTGTTATGTGATTGTTTGCAAACTCCGTCCTTATTGAGACTAACGAAGTATAAACAGGTAGGTGTATGGCTAACAGCCGTTAAAGGCTGTTGGGCCTTTATTATTTTGGGTCGTATAGGGTTATTAGGGGTTTTGGGCTTTTTAATTAAACTTGGTCTTAAAAAGTCTTCATATTATGTTTAAATGGGTTGACCTGGCCCATTAGATGGGTTCGGGTGGGCCCATTTAACATTTCTTCAATTTATAGCCTCGGGTTTCACTTTGACTTTTCGGAGTTGACCATTTGGTTGACTTTTGTTGACTTTGGCTTTGACTTTTTGGTCTTTGGCTTCGATTTGACTTTGGTTTTTCCACGCTCTTCCATTCCGTGCTCGGTTTTGTCATTTTTGGCTTGGTTTTTTCGTCCTTATTGAAGTCGGATAATCCTTTTCCTGCACAATATAAGTGAAAACATACAAATACAAGGTATTTTTGGGTACGTTTTTGGTCATTTAAGTCTGGATTTGATGGAAAGAGGTATGTGTAATTAAGCACATACCAATCTCCCAACCGATCGGTATCGCCGAAGATGTCTACCTAATAGTAGGAAAGTTCAAATTCCCGGCCGACTTTGTAGTCGTAGACTTTGATGCCGATCCCCGAGTCTCCTTAATTCTCGGGAGATCCTTCTTAAAGGTCGGACGTGCTTTGATTGATGTGTACAAAGGAGAATTAACTCTTCGTGTTGGAAAAGAAGCCGTAACATTCAATCTTGACCAAACTTCGAGATACTCCTATAATTACGATGATATGACGGCGAACCGAATTAACGTTATTGAAATGGCTTGTGAGGAGTATTCTCAAGAAGTTCTCGGTTTCTCTGATGTGATCGCGAGTGGCAATCCCACTCCTTACTATGACCCGATCGTTTCTACCTCTTCTCTGACTCTCACTCCCTTCGGGGATAGTATTTTTCTCGTTGCTGGTCCTCGAGGAAGTCGATGCTTTCCTCGCTCTTGAAGACGATCCAACTTCACCAGAAGTTGATGACTCTTACTATGACCCGGAGGGGGATATTCTTCTTCTTGAATCATTTCTCAATGATGATCCATCATTACCCCCTCCCAATCAAGGAAATTATTTGCCTAAAATTCGAAAAGAACTTAAAATTTGTGAAGCTAAACTGATAATAACTTCAATAATGAACCTCCCATGTCCGAACTTAAGGACTTACCTACTCATCTTCGAATACCATTTTTTGGAAGGTGACAACAAGTTGTCCATCATAATTGCTAAAGACTTGAGTGTCGAGGAAAAAGTCGCTCTCATAAAGGTTTTGAAGTCACACAAGCGAGCTATCGCTTGGAAACTCTCCGACATCAAGGGTATTAACCTGGAATTTTATACACTCAATATAAGAATTCTTAAAAAATTTTTAAAAAATAAGTGACTACAAACCGCGGTAAAGTTCACACCAAAGATGGGTGAATCCAAAGATCCACGATGTCATCAAAAAGGGGTTGAAAAGAAAAACTCTTGACCCTGGATTAATTTACCCGCTCTCGGCTAGTCTATAGGGTAAGCCCCCCCGTACATTGCATACCGAAAAAGTTAGTTTACGATACATTGTTGAAAATGGAGTAAATCCCGACTTGATTGGGTTTTACGTGTTGGCGTAATGCATTGACTACCAAAAAGTCATATAAAGCCAACCCTAACATACCACTTTCCACTACATTTATGGATCAAATGCTCCAGCGAGATTATGCGGAAAACGAGTACTATGTTTTCCTCATATGGTTTCTTGGGTTGCTTTTCAAATTCCCATCGACCCTCATGATCAAGAAAAGACAACATTCACGTGTCCTTACGAAACGTTCACCTACCGTCGCATGCCTTTTGGCTTATGCAATGCACCTGGCACGTTCTAGAGGTGTATGATGGCTATCTTTTATGATATGATCGAAAAAATGATGGAAGTCTTCATAGATGACTTTTCGGTCTTTGGGAATTCATTCGAAAATTGCCTCTCTCGTGTAGACAAGATGCTTCAAATGTGTGAAGACATCAATCTTTGTCTAAATTGGGAAAAGAGTCATTTCATGGTTAAGGAAGGCATTGTCATTGGCCATAAGATTTCCAAAAAAGGGATCGAGGTTGATAAAGCCAAAGTCGATGTGATTGCTAAGTTACCTCATCCCACCACCGTTAAGGGTGTTTAGAGTTTTCTCGATCATGCCAGTTTCTACCGACGGTTCATTAAGTATTTTTCCAAAATTTCCCGACCGATGACTCATCTCCTTGAGAAAAATACCCCGTTCATCTTCTTCGATGAATGTATTCAAGCTTTTCAAACGTTTAAGAAAAAACTTACCGAAGCTCCAATCTTGATTGCCTCCGACTAGGATCTACCCATTGAGCTTATGTGCGATGCAAGCGACTTTGCCATAGGTGCAGTCTTAGGGCAACATCATGAAAAACATTTTAGGCCTATACACTATGCTAGTGAAACAATGAATGAGGCGGATTTGGATTACACCGCGACGGAGAAAGAAATGTTAGCCGTGGTGTATGCCTTCGAAAAATTCCGATCTTACCTCATCTTGAACAAAAGCATAGTGTATACGGATCACTCCGCCCTAAAATATCTCTTTGCTAAAAAAGATTCCAAGGCGAGATTGCTCCGGTGGGTTCTCCTCCTTCAAGAGTTCACATTCAAAGTAATTGATACAAAAGGAGCCGAGAATCTCGCGGCTGATCATCTTTCCCGATCAGAAAATCCGTATGAAAATGTGCTATACCCAAAGAAGGTAAATGAAAAGTTTCCTCTCGAGACACTTAATATGGTAACTTCTCATGGTGACTCAAGTACCCCGTGGTTTGCCGATTATGCAAATTACCACGTGGGGAATTTCATTGTTAAAGGGATATCGTCCCAACAAAAGAACAAGTTTTTCAAGGATGTTAAACACTACTTTTGGGACGACCCCTATTTGTTCAAAATATGTGCGGATCAAATGATTAAGCGGTGTGTTGCAGGCCAAGAAGCTGTTGACATCCTCACAGCTTGCCATAGTGGACCTACCGGGGGACATTACGGTGCCAACTACATCGCCAAAAAGGTTTTTGACTCAGGATTTTATTGGCCCACTATTTACCGAGATGCCCATGACTTGGTCACCCGATGTGACACTTGTCAGCGTCAAGGAATAATTTCGCAATGTGATGAAATGCCTTAAAATTCCATCTAATTTTGTGAAATCTTTGACGTGTGGGGCATCGATTTCATGGGGCCATTCCCGTCTTCACGAGGGAACAAATATATACTCGTAGCGGTCGACTATTTGTTAAAATGGGTTGAAGCGAAAGCGCTCCCTACCAACGATGCCTGAGTTGTTTGCAAATTTCTTAAATCTCTCTTCGCCCGATTCGGTGCCCCTCATGCTATCATAAGTGATCGCGGAACCCATTTTTGCAATGACCAGTTTACAAAGGTCATGCTTAAATACGGAGTTACTCACCGTCTCTCCACCGCGTATCACCCACAAATAAGTGGGCAAGTTGAGGTATCCAATCGTGGCTTGAAACGAATTCTTGAAAGGATCGTAGGAGAGAACCGTGCATCTTGGTCGGTAAAAACTAGAAGATGTCACTATTGGGCCTCCGTACAGCTTACAAAACACACCACCCATACCAGGGTGTACCCCATACAAGCTCGTGTACGGAAAGGCATGTCCATCTAACCGATCAGAGCTCGAGCACAAAGCCGTACTGGGCCTTAAACAAGCAAACTTTGACCATTGAGACCGCAGTGTGATCACCAAATAAGTTCAACTCAATGAGCCCACTAAATGAACTTCAGTGATCAATCCTAAGAGAACTCTTTGATCTAAAAAATAAAACAAAGAGGAATCCATGACTCAAAAATCAAAAACCACGTTTTCAACATCGGTGATCAAGTCCTCCTCTTTAACTCTAGATTGAAGATTTCTCGGTTCAAGTTTAAAAATCCCGTTGGGGGTGGTGTTGGATTTTGTATTGGGTATTTAGTATATGTACGTTTGTGTTTCCGACCGATACCATTACCCAAGTCTTATCACATAGGCACCGTTGAGTATCTCAAAACTTCCGGGCCAAATTTCAGATGAAACGGTCCATAAGAATTAAGCACCACTTTTTGGAGGGACGTACACAATTGGTTTGTCCCTGGATCTCCAAACTCCTCAAGGAACAAATAAAGTTCCGGGGATTAATGTCAAGCTTAGTGACCCTAAACAAGCACTTCGTGGGAGGCACCCCATGCTTATCCATTTTTCTTCTTTCTTATTTCTATTGTGATGTGAGGAGGGGCTTGTAACACTCTACCGATTCTGTTGTTTGTAACGTGATATTTTGTAGGATAACCTAAAAATTTTTGAAGACTCTCGTGCTCGGGTGTTATGTCCAGTCACTCGAACCTTCCTATCCTTTGCTTGCATTAGTTTGGGGAAAATAATCCGATATCCCCTAGATTATTATCGACTAACATTTATCTTTTTTAGCGATACTTGATAAACGGCTTGAGATATTTGCGTGCGTAACTTTTCTCCATGCTCGGATTATGCATTCGACATTTTGAATCTAGTATGGGGTTATTTAATTCTATAGGCCTAGGAAACATTGATGACAATGTTTTAATTTAGTAAAGAGGGGTAGATATATCATCGAAATTATCTTACCTACTAAGTTGCCTGTTGTTCTCCGAAACGTACACCGATTTCCGACAAAAAAATTTACAAATAAAAATATTTCAAAAATAAAATAAGTGTTTTGTCACAATTTAGACTTTCTACTGGGTAGAATTAGACATAAAATTTTGACGCCATCGAGCGTGTTGAGCTCTAGCTTGTTCCTTTAACTTTTTAGACTGAAGCGTTCCAAAATTTGGCGAAAACGAAGAAATACAGCGATTATGAGTTAGATGCTAAACAAGGCGAATTAATTTGGAAATCATTAAGGCTCATGATGTAATTTGTGCGCTTTTCATCCATAATTCTAACCGAATTAATAACCGTGCTGTTTTGGAGATTAAACTTAAATTAAAAAACAATTTTTTCTACAGTAGTATATAGCAAAAATTTTAGTCTTAGTTCAAACTTATACTTGAATTTTTCAAAAATAAGTCTTCTGTATATTTAAAAAAAATTATATATATATATATGAAAAATGATGAAAAATAAAAAAATATAATAAATATAAATTGTGGGCTGATAAAAGTTTGCTGCATCTTGCCGGCTCACAACCGATGTTACAACCTTCTAAAGAAAGCCCATAGTAAGAATAATAATCTGAGACTGATAAAAGTTTGTTGCATCTTGCCGGCTCACAACCGATGTTTGGCATCCTTCTAAAAGGTCGAGGGTTACAATTGCATTAATGTTATGTTTAAATATTAAGTTTGAATTAATAAATAAGATTCTCTTTTTGATCATATAAATATGCTTTTTGAAACTATGACTATTTCACATTAATTTTTAAATAAGCCTATGCATATACGGGAAACTTGATAGTTTTTAAAAAACCTAAGCCGTGAGTCCCGATACTAGTCTTTGTGGGGTGTCAAAAGCCTGGTCACTTAGCCGCAAGTTTGGGATGTGCCGAGACGAAAGTCGCTACATGGGAGATCTCGCTTCAAACTCATTAATCTCAGTGGAACGTGAAGCATAGAATATTGGAAAAATGTTAATCCATGGTTTGAAATTCAAAATAGCACGATTCACCTAAGATATAAATACTATCGGGAAGAAAAGTTCACAAGGTTGCAAAAACTGAGTATGTTAGCATCTTAACTGATAATTAATAACTGTTGATTTTCGTTTAAAGCATGGTTTGTGAGCAAGTGAAAAGTCGGGGACGATGAATTTATCCTTTTTGGGGCATTCTCGGATCGAAATCCATCTTGTTCTATGATCCCTAACGGTTATGGAAATAACAAAAGTCGGAATATTCTAGTGTAGTTTTCATATATAATCAACAATCTCTCCCTTTTTGATGATTACAAAATTTAAACTCATTAAATGTAAATTTATTTTTAAACAAGTATTTAGTGAGTTCTATGTTATTTCTCTCCCTTTTTGTAGAATCAAAAAGGCATTGTCGAGAATTGCTAGTAAAATCGACGGAATAAATGCTCCCCTTTTATGTGTGCTCCCCCTCGTTCGAGGGCACTAATATGTGAGAAATCACATATCATTTTTATATCAAAAAATGTCCTTAAATGATTAAATTGTGCAAATTATGTTTGTATATTGCTTGTTTTGTCATTTGTGATGTGTAGGTACGGATATTGCAAAAATCACAAGAAAACAATCAAAACCGGACAAACACGAACACGGGAACGGATAGAGTGTACATGAGCCGGGAGTTTCTAGCAAAGGTCAACAAAGTCAACTCTTGGTCAAATCACAAAAGACAAAATACTCAAAAACCGTTAGTCCTCTTTTATTAAGAAACTAACGGTCGTTATCTCTTAAAATCTATAAATCCATTTAAATCTCAAGCCCAAATAACATCACCAGGCCCAATTGTTTTTAATCCCGAGCCCAAGTCAACCCACCATTTCCTCGGGTCAAACAAACATTATAAACCGTTAAAAAGGGCCCAAAGTGAATTTACTATTCATCTTCGTCCCAAATAAATTACCCTGCTTAATCAAAGGGTTAAATCCCACGCCCTTCTCAATCCAACGTGGCCTTGAAGATCCTTAGTACTATGTGCCAGCTTGGCAACAATTACATCATCAAAGAGCTTCGATTGGTCAAGATATTCAAAGGAATCACACGCGGGCTCAAAAGAAACACACCTCTTGATGGAATTTTACACTGAAATCAATGCAAAAGAAGCACCATTCCAAAGAAGTGGGATTGCCAGCTTGGCAATCCGTGTGCTTACATTCTAATCCAACAGTCACAATTGAGGATCCAATCATTAGAAGGAATCAAAGGCCAAGATCAAGACCAAGGGGAGCGTATTCACAAGACCTAGAAGCTTCCTTCTCCTGCTATAAATAGGAGGCCACTCTCACTCACAAGGGATATCTAGGGTAGCTTAGTGTAGAATTTAATTTAGCTTTTAAATGTATTTTTTTCTTTAAAGTCATTTAGCTTATTATGGTTTCAAAATCATTGTAATTCTCTTTTCAATAGATTGTAATCCGTTTGTTAAATCAAATAAGAACTTAATTTTCATAGTGTCTAATTGTCATTTCATATTTTCCTTTATAAATAGTATTGTTAAATAAGCTCTCTAATGTTCAAATAAGCTCATTAAGCTGTCATTTACACTATTAAGCTAGCTCTTCACTTAGTTAAGCTTTTATAAAGCCTAACTAAGCTTAATAAGACTCAAACTCACTCCTAAAATTACCTCAGCTTATTATGGAAGGGAAGCCAGTAATGGAAGGGCTTCCAAGACCACACCAGCTTATTCTAGGATAAGCTGGAGCTTGTTGATAGCTCACAAGAGCATTTGATAAGCCTTGTTTAGAGCAAAGGCTATTGTAAGTTCTCAAATTCCTTTTTATAGCTTAATTTTGAATTTCAGCTTATTACTGCTTATTAACTGCTTATTATTGCTTAGTTTAGTTTAATAATGCTTATTATAGTTGTTATGTGCTTATGATGCTTAATTGATAGTTTAAATTCTTAGTTTACTCTTATTTGTTATAAAACAGTCAAAAACACCAAAAATATTAGCATAGTCTTGAAGCTTATTAATTCTGCTTATTTAGTTGGTTAAAACTGTTAATTAGGTCTATTATTAGCTTTTTACTATCTGGTATTAAGGATTAATAGCTTATATCTAAAATTTATAAGCTGAAAATGAGGTTTAATAGTTTAAAGGGGTGTTTGGCACAAGGCAGTACTAACCTAAGTTAGTACTGCCAAAGGTCATTAAACCTTTTGGACTGTTTTTAAACTTGATTTTTGAGTTTATAAGTTTGGATTTTAAGAATTTATTAGGTTAAATCAAGTTTAATTCAAATTTGTTAGTAGTAATTAGAAACTGTTAACATAATTCAAGATAGTTTGCAATTTAAGCTCTAGTCTTCTCTAGCTTTTAACTTCAGTGCATTTGTTGTTATTTTGGTGTCTTATAAATGCTAGAAGCAAAACTTCAAGCCTGCATTTGTTAGTTTAATGTTTTGGTCATTCATGTGCAAACTGCATCAGATAGGGATTTAGACTAGAAGCACTTTTCATGCTTAATTATCAGAGGGTAATTGTAGGGATTAGGTTTTGATTTTTAGCACACAAGTAGTTTATAGGTAGGTTTCAATCTTTTTCAGCTTATTTTGTCTTAAAAAGTTAATTTGAGTATCTGTTTTTAGCCTTAAAATTCAGCATTTTCCATTTTCAAAACTAAAAATAAAACTCAGTTCCTATTGAGTGTTTAAGCCTTTTTCAGCTAGCTTTTTCAATAAGCATTTGATTTTCAAAATGATTTTTAAAAGCTGTTTCATGTAGCTTTTTGGTTAAGGTTTAAGGTAGTATAAGCTAGAAATCCATAAGGATCTGTTTGCATAGTTAAAAATAAGCCCAAAGTAGCTAAGTTGTCTGTTTGGATTTCAGTTCTATGCTAAAGTGCTTATTTGATTTTCTGGGCTTATTTGCTCACTTTCTTAGCTTATTTTTACTTAAATTGCTTATTAGGTGTAGTTTAAGTCCCTTTTAGCTTATTTTACTTAAGGTAAGGCTTATTTGAGCTTAATTGCATTGTAGCTTATAAAAATTCTAAGTGTTAAAGCCTTTAAGTGATTCTGTCTTTCTTAGCTTATTATAGCTTAAATTCTTTGCTTATTTTTTTTTGTTTATGCTTATTAGGTACATCTTTTTAGTTAATTTCAGTGCCTGGGTAAGTGCATAGTCATCCGTTTGCCGGAACAGGGATGCTCCTTGTCCGGCCCGCCTTGACGCACCACAAGGGCGTCCAGGTCTAGGACTCTTTAACATATGAATCCGCAACACACTCCCCAACAAACATTAATTCAGAGAAGTTATCACAATCCATAGGTCAACCTAATAGCATTCCTACAAACTGTAAATTTTTAAACTCACACTTCTCCTCAACTTCATCACCTCACTCCAAATAAACCCAACGAGTGTTGGATCTGCAACAAACAACAGACGCTGTCACAAAAAATTACGAGCAACAGTCTCAGCGACCTATCACCGTCGTACACACTCTGAAGAGAGACTGCCACAACCAACACCACACCCCTCATGGCCGCGCATAAGGGAGCATCGCTCAATGTGGTCGCCCCCCCCCATCTATGCCTGGTGAGGGTGGGGGGGGATGTGGGAAGTGTGCACAACTCACGCTCTTTACACACAGAGTTATTAAGCAACACTAGCATCAAGTGCCAGCTACTACACACCACATACGATACGTATCTTCTTCATTTGCAGTCTGTATAAGAATTGCCTTATATCAAAACAACACATATAAACCTTATTGTGACAGTTTATCTATATCACTTCTACACATTCAACATGATTACAATATTAGATGATTAATAGTAAGTTTCTGCGGAGAATATTCTTACAAGAATTTTATATTAGAGTATCATAAAACTTCAAGTCTTAATTTCTCAAAATAGTATAACAGAATATCTTAGAAATTAAGAATTAAACATAAAAAAAATCATGAACAGAAATAAGAGCAAAATTTAAAGCGCCACTCTAAGTCTCTCAATTATTTCACTCGTGGAGCTATGATTTTAAGACTTCATTGTTGTGCAAACTGGTTTGACATATTTATTAATTGACATGAACTTCTAAAATAGCTGGCTATGAAATCAAAAGGCTATCCCGGCGGGGCAGGCATTAGAGTGGTGTAGGAGGTTTAAGAAGGAGGATTGATGTGGTCAATCATGTGCAAACTACATCAGATAGGGATTTAGTACTAGTAAGCGACTATTCCTGCTTAATTACTTCATAGGTAAATTGTGAAGGATTATTATTGATTTGAATTTAGATCATTCACATAAAGTCTAGTTTAAGGGTAGTTTCAAATATTTTATAGTTATATCATGGTCTCTTAACAGATTTTTTTAGTGTCTAGTAAAACGGGTTTATAATTTTGTCAGTATGCGTGTATATTTGGTCTTAGGTCCTTTGGGAAAAGGTTTTTCGTCTCTTGGTTTCCCAATTTCAAAATGTTATCTAATAAAAAAAAACTTTATCAGGTTCTCCTATGAGTGTTTAAGACCACCTGTGTTTTCGGAGCCTAGCTTTTTTATCTGTATATAGCAATTGTTTTTTACAAGGAATACTATTCAAAAGTAATTTTTTGTTAGTGGGATAGGTCTTCTATATGTTCTGTCTAGTATTCTTAGTAGGTATAAGTTAGTATTAGCTATAAATAGCGATAGTCTCGTAGAATAGCATAAGTTTACAAATGAATGCCTCAACAAAGTAGCGTAAGTTTAAATTTCTGGTTAATGTGGTGTTTTCTATGATGTTTCATAATTATGTATTAGACTATATGGAGCTTGAATGGGAGGTTTTTTAGGTAAGATCTTCATCTAATGGCTTGAAAATTTTCTTTATGCTCTTAATGTGTTGGTTTTACAGGCATGCTAGGTGGTTCATTTTCTTATATGGCTTTTTAGTTTTGAGATAAGGGAGGATTTTTAATGTCTTCTGATCTTATGTTTTAGGGTTTCCTTTAGTGTATGTCTTATTTGATCAGGTTTTTAGCTTAATTTCTGAGTATTTTGGTTTAGAGGGAAAGTAAAAAAATGATGGTACATACTAGTTTGTGGATTTGCTCTAGTAACTGTTTTTGGGGAGTTTAGAGCAAGTGCTGGGTTGATCTATTGGCTTAACCGATGGTATGGGGGTGGATGAAAGACTGAAAAATTATTTATGTTAATAGAAGTCAATAATGTTATTCTTGATTCGGTGAGATCAGACCAGTTGAGGAGTGTTTTGGTCTATAGTAGTGGGTATTTGACGAGTTGGTTAAGTTCCTTATATGTTAAGGGGTGGTTGTGTGTATTATCATATCTCTCTATATAGTTAGTTGTGAGTTATGATGATCTCTATATTTGTGTGTGATTGTTGTGTTATTTGTTGGAGTGGTGTGGTGAGAGTGGTTACTATCTCATATATATTTTTTTGAGTATTTGATTTTGGGAGTGTGTTTATTTGTAATTGTCTATCTTGTTTGTTGTTTAAGTTTTGTTGAGTGAGGGGGGGAGGGGGGAGTAGGGGTGGAGGTGAGGGGTGTGTAGGGTGTATTAGTATTAAGAGAGGTTTGGGGGTGTTTGGAGTGAGAGAGAATATTTTAGTATGTTATATTTTATAGGAGAATGTAGGGGTAGGAACTATAAGGGGATTTGTGTGAGAATTAGGGAGTGTTGAAAGAGATTTATGGTTGTTTTTGAGTGTTGTTTTTTTTTGGATATGGTTATGGTTGAATGATTTTAGATATGTGTGTTATTTTTTTTGGTATTCCCCTTTTTGGTGGGGAATGTGTAAATATTTGTGGAGGTATTAGGGGGCGGATTTATTAGGTGTTGTCTTATTTTTTCTTAAACTTTTGCTACTCATGACATGCATAGGCTACTTTAGAACAATTAAGAATAAAATTAGGGTATTGTAGATGTTGATATATTGGGACGAATAGTAACAAGAAAAGAAGGTGCTTACTATTGTGGTATTCGGATGAATTGAGGCATTCTTTGGGTCTAAAAAGTAGGGCGTTTAAATATAACGATTTCATTATAAACTCTAAGGTGGTAATTATTTCTGTCGGTAAAAATATATGTAATCAATGATTACAATTAAATATAAGCTAAGAATATAATCTTTTTTTTTATAAAATAAACATACTCTTTTATCAACTACGATTTTTAATAACGTTTTTCATCAGAGAGAAGATTAGTATTATTACGAGAGACACGAGATGAGGGTTTAGTTCCACTCCTAGCTACCCCCCCCACAAATTACTACATCTAAAAACACTAAACCCAATATCGCGTCTCTCTATCTATTTGATGTGGGGGGGTGGTTTGTTTTATACTTAAAAAAAAATCACACAACACTCACAACCACAAAAAAAAAAACTCTCTATAATTAAATATATATACTAAATTCACACATCTAATCTATCTCCTCTCTCTATATCCCTACTAACCAAACTCCTCCACCAAACTCAAAAAAAAATACAATATTATATAAGTCATCTACACAGATAGAGTGGGATGTTGCACATGTGTAGTGATGCGCGCATAAAATGACGAATCGTACAGTATTTGGCTGAGGAGTTTTTTTAGGGGTGAGTAGATGAGACGCGCTCACGAGAGACTACATATTATACAACAAGATTATATAAATCATACAAATTAGTCTATAATAATAAAAATTATAAAAAATAAACCCAACCAAAAAAAATCAGCCTCAATTAAATCAAAAAGACAAAACTCGCCATTACGCATAGAACATAACACTACAGTAAAAACTATATAAAGATAATATTACCTAACTTACTCGATCCTTACAGCAACACACTTAAAAACCGTCATACACACAACAACTGCACTACTCGAGATATAGAAAGTCACACACTAGCAAGAGCGAAGTGCTCGTTGTTCGCGTGTGTAATATAGAGACAAAAAATCAGATTAAGTTGTACGTCTACGGAAAAAGAATTATAAGTACACTGAATTGAGATACACTCTCTTTGACGAAAGTATGGATCACGACATGGATATATAAGGTAGAGATTAGGAGTGTGGTACAGAGAGGTGAGTGATATATACACTGACACAGTCTCTTGAGGGACAGGACAAGGTTCAAGGTGGAGAGATCTGTGCTGACACAATTGTAGGAGAGACACACAACACATTTTAGTCGATTAAAATTTATGAGAGTACAATTGATATTGACAGGCGAAAGAGTAAAGAGAGTATGAGTAGACAGGGAATTAGAGAGTAGACACGTGAGCTGTGGTTATATGTTGCGAATGATACTATTCGAGTTTGAGTTATATCGAGGTTCATAGTATCTCTCTACTTATGATGATGTGTATAATGGTAGTGTAAGAAGAGTTGGTTGGTGGATCTATAAGATTGAAGACATAATGTAGATATATAAGATATTTGGAGTGAGATATATCTGGGTGTGGTTGATGTGTGAGTGTTGAACTCTGGTTGTGTGTATATCTACTCTACTGTGAGATGCGAGTACTAATATGAATAGTTTTTTTTAGGTCCCTATGTGGTGAGTGTGTTTTCACTCTCTTAGAGAGTTAGTTGAGTAAGTGAGAGTGTGAGTGTGAGTGTGTATTAAAGTATATTATGTGAGTTGAGAGTAAGTTGTGTGAGTGTGTTGTTTTGTCTATATGATTATCATGATGATTGTAGAGAGTTAGGGTTTAGATTGTATTATTATTTGAAGTTCTGTAATTTAATTACAGTTATGGAAGTTCTATAAGGGTAGATGAGATGTGTGATAATGTTAGTATTGGGGTTGTTTTGGTTGTTTGTGTTGTGTGTTGGGTTTTGTTGTGTTGTGGTGTTATTATCTGTCAAAAACATGAATACCCAGAATTCCCTCCGTACACAGGCCGACCACCATAGGCGGTAGCAGGTGTTGGTGCATGGACGGCAAGCGGCTGTTGAGATGGAAAAACAGAAGCATGATCAGGGTATAGCCTTGGGCTAACTATAGCACCAGAGAGTTTAAGTCATCCACTTCAGTCGTAATGTCCTTAAAATGAGCCTCTTTACTTTCTAAATCGAGTGTGCAAGAATTCAAGTCTGCAACAATATTTTCCATCTTAGAGCTCCATTTACCTTCTCTGACCTTACTGTGATGAGGACATTCTTCATGAATCTGCTCTAATGTAGTAAGCTTGTCCTGAAGCTTTGCGACAGTAGACGACACTACTACAAAAAAGGGCATAGAGCCCTGTTGAAAATCATCATAGAGCCTGGTTTTTCATATGGGCTTAAAGGGGAGGGGACTCTAATCGAAATGCATATAGAGCCTGGTTTTAAAAACGGGCTCTATTTGTTGTTATAGAGCCCTGTTTTCTACATAAAACATGGCTCTATGTGAATAAAAAAGTAAAAAAAACTGAATGAATTTGTTGCTCTTCGTTTCCGGAATGAACATAGTATTGATTCAAATAAGAAAGACCCATTTACGTTTACAAGTTTACAACTGAATTCTTGCAAACACCACATCTAAAAAGATACAAGCCAACTTTATTAACTACTTGAACATAAATGAAAGTAAAACATACACCATTGACATCACTGTAAGTCTCGTTGTTGTCATTGCCTTTGAATAACTCCTAATTTGCCTTTAGAACTGAGAATCGCGCAACATGAAGAATACATAATAAATCTCGACTTTACCCATCCAAGTACAAGCTCTAAACAACACTAATAACTACCAATACACCACATTCTATAAAGACTAGCTGATTGTATATGAAGCAAGGCATATAATATGTGTTATTGTGGTTCATACCTTAAGAACACAAAACTGAGCAACATTATCATGAAGGCCGAACTCCTTGAATTCAATGTTGTCCTCAAGCACAAGAGAAAATTTGTACCAAAAAAGAAAGACTAATACAAGAAAAACACACAATTACATAACTCATCATAATACTTACTTATATTTACCTTGTCCAAAATGAGAAAAGACAGTTTCTTGCGAGGGAAAATGACCTACATAAAAAAAAGACATTAGTATATTTAATTTGGTCCGAATTATTTGCTACATAATTAGGAGCAGCTGTGTAGAATTAAGCAATGGTAACCAGAATTTACATGCCAAGAGCATATTTAACCAATATCCCTAAACACTTACGTGATATACGTTAAACATTCATAACTTGCCACATGTAGAAATAATTTGTGTTCTTTAATACACTATTTTGATAAAACATAATGTAGAAAAAAAGCTTTATAAACTAAAAACAAACATAACTTTCATAGACAAACTGAATGTGATGGTCACAAAGGTTTTCTATGTTCACAAACCTGCTATATATTCTTCAAACCGATCGACATTTAAGCTCCTAGTGCGCTCCAATTTTAGTACAGTAGGTTATGAGCACACATTTATGCTTGTTGCAGACTTGCAGAACATGTTTCATTATTATCATAATGATACTATGATAGATTAAAGTGCAAATTTTTGCATTCCAAACATAGGAGTGTAATTGATGATGGAGACCAAAGAGAAAACATACGCATTAAGAGAGAACCTTTCTTCTGAGTCTTGTGTTTTGTCAAGTAGCTTCCATTGGCTCTCCGATATCTTTCCATCAAATGTTACCTTGCAGCTACTGCACCCATAACAACACTTTAGTTACTTTCAACCAATGAATGTAAATCTCAATTGATACATCATTTACTTATTCCGTAGAAAGTACATATTCATTATGAAGTTACAAAATCCCAATTAAAATGTAAAACTCACTTATATCCACCTAAAGTCTTAAACTTGTCAATTTTAGTTCAACAGGCAAGATGTAGACACGAGGATCTATTACAACTAAAATTGATAATAAAAACCCCAATTAAAATGTCTAATTCATGAGATTTAAAACAAAAAAAAACAAAAATTAGCAAATTGACAATCAGTCTTCATTAGGTTACCAATGGCCAATGTAATCTCTAAATCTCGAATCTGCCACAATTAATGAAATTGGAGATGTAAAACAGATATTAACCATGAGATAAGCATATACATATATACTCATATTAACAAGTATATTAACGAAAATAGATCCCTAACCTCGAGATTGCTAAGTACCCGGCCTGGTTTGAGGGTTTAACATTTGGAATTATCCCAAAGAACTTTGAATTGATGATAAAACTAATGTTGGATGATGTTTAGACTTTGAAATTTTCATGAAGAAGATGGATGGGCAAAACACCAGATCTATTTTAGAGGAATAGTGTTTGGGGGCTTGGGGCTGCAAGTGAAAAAGAGAGGTTGGTGTGTGTATAAGTGATATTTGTGTAAAAGAGAATAAAGCCCTGTTTTTAAGTAACAACCGGGTTCTAAGTCATAGAGCCCGTTTTTTAATAGAGAACCGGGCACTTATATCTCCAAAGTTTACATAGAGCCCGTTTTTAAAGGAAAGAGGGCTTTAACTAGGGGGCTCTATATCACTTTCTGTAGTAGTGCGAATTGCACTCTTTAGTTTCCTCGAGAGATACACCAACTCTCGGTTTTCTTCTTCCAACTTGTAACTTTACATTCAATTTCCTCAATAGCACACTCATTCTCAGCCAACGACTTTTCAATGCCTTGTAGAGCAAATGGTATCCCAATGGCATCACATAAGCTCTTTTCCCTCCTGCAAGAAATAATGTTAATGTTCAGAACCTACGTATCACAGTAATTATATAAATGGAAAATAAATGGTATGCTATAATGTTTATCGCAATGGGAACAATATATAAGTTGTGATATATTGAGTGCTATACAAATTCCTATGTAAAGTTTTAAATTTAAATGCGATGTATAGGCAAAAATAGCCTTTGATAAAGTTTTAAATTTGAGAAGTTTCGTCTTTCTTCACAAGTATACATGAACAGTAGCATTGTTCTTACCTGTTATACTGAGTGACGTTAGTTTTGGGATACCAATAGTATAAGGCTCATGTACTCCCATCCATTAAACCCTTCCATGGTTCGGGTAAGTTCGGATCAGGTGGGGCGCGCAACAAAAAACGGGCCACAAAACCAATGCTTAGTCAACTTTTGGAGGACTCAATAACATGAACATGGACAGCAAAATGTATATGATTAGTAATAATTAAGCCAAAACACCAATATGAAAGTTGTTTATGTTTAATGGGGGAGGAGGGGGGGGGGTGGGGGGAGCGGGGAGTTGTGGTTTCGATGAAACTTATTATCTGCTGTGCGTGACATTGTCTTGCTATATAAATTTCCTATGTAAAAGCTTTAAGTTTGATAAAGTTTTAAATTTGATGTTGATGTATACATGGCAAAAACTGCATTTGAGAAAGTTTTATTTTTGGGAGAAGTTTTTCGTAGATCTTTGTCTTCACTCAATTATACAGTGAACGGTAGCATTGTCTTACCTGTATACTGTAAGTGACGTTAGGTTTGGGTACTCAATAGTACATGGACTGTCTGTACTTTCCAAATCCATTTAACCCTTCCATGGTTCTCGGGGTATTTCAGATCAGGGTGGGTCGCAACGAATCCCAACGAAGCTTCAGTGGCTCCATCAACATCCATGGTTGATAAAATTCAAATGTGGTATTGAAGGAGAAATACACGTTAGTTCTTTTATATCGTAAGTTGCAATCATGAGCAGACCTCAAAACATTCATTACACGAGTACAAATACAATTAAAGTTGCCTTGTCTTGTATTTACAATCAAACGAGATCAATGTCAGTAGTTCCAAAATCGTGAAAATTAATCTTGAACTCTCTTGTACATCTGCATCACAAACATAGTTACAATTCTATTAGGAAAAAATGAAACTAAAATAACTCAAAACAACTTTTAATGTTAATGTTCAGAACCTGCGTATCACAATAATTATATAAATGGAAAATAAATGGTATGCTATAATTTTCATCGCGATGGGAGCAATATATAAGCTGTGATATATTGAGTCCTATACAAATTCCAATTCATTCTTTTTCCTAAGGAGCGAGAGCCATTACATGTATAAAAGAGCTTGCACTTTGCACTTGTAGAAAGCATATATGAAAAAAGAAAAACAGGAATTTAATAAAGAGAATAAGCAGATACAATTAACACACAAAAAAACAACAACTA
>BQNB010011041.1:0-82410 GCA_026074375.1 Tanacetum coccineum
AAATTACAATTACATGTAGTTTATAACTTTATATAGGAGCCATTGCACTCTTATCACTTTTATAGTTTTGTGTGGCACTTTTAACGCGAATGTATACTAGTGTATCGGAAGGATGACAACTGTTGGATAAATATTTGGGCCTCAACAGTTTTTAGCTCAATACAATTGGCCCAACGTAATTGATACTTTTGTAGTTTCCACTTTCCACCTTTATGTGAAAATTTGTCGTTATCAAAAGTCAAAACTTTAACTTGGAGAAATACTATTAGGCCCGTTTGGTTTGTCAATGGATTTTGATTAGGATTAAGATTAGGATTTGAATTTGGGTTTGGTGTAAGTTTTAAAAAAATAAATAGGAGAGAGAAAATATATAAGTAGTATAATATTATTATTTTAAATATATATAAAATAAAAATAATCAACTTTTTTATTATAGAATAAAATTGCAAGTGAAAATGTGTGTTTGATATTATTTGAGGGCCCACTATAATGGAACAAAACAAAAAAAAGTGGTTGTGTTTTTTTAAAACCTGGGTATACCCTTTACTTTTGAGTATGGTAGCATATTTGGGATGAAATCCAAATTTGTGAGCCCATCTTTTTAACCAAACAATGGATTCATGATGTCAAATCCTAAAGTAAAGCCAAAACCGTCAAACAAACGGACCCTTAGTAGTTTATAACAACCTACACATCATCTTACTTATCCTCGCAATGCTTAGGTGTCAATGATCTAGCGGTGATGGAAAACATGAGCCATGTTTATAAGTGTATAAACGATTGACACATAAATGATGGAAGGATAACTGGCACGATGTGTAGGAGGATATAACATTTCTTTTTATCATTTATCAAATTTTATTTCGCTAATTTGCTAAAGAAAAAGGTAAAAGGGAATCTTATGACAAAATTTGTTACAATAATTTTTTTATTAATTTGTCAGTTTTACAAGTTATTAGTGACTATGACACTAAAAAATACCATCTTTGACTAGAAAAGTCAAAATCTTAGAATAACGTGTCAACCATTTATACATTAATTATACTAGACAAGTACGGTGAGGATCGGGTCGGAACCGACTCGAACCGACAAAAACCAAAACCGACCTGAAACCGAATAAGGAAAATTTACCAACCGAGGACCGAACCGAGTTACACTACATAAACTGAAACCGAACCGAGTTACACTACATAAACTGTAACCGAACCGAATAAGGTCGGTTTGGTTCGGTTTAGGTAGTTCGAACCGACTAAGTGTCGGTTTTGACCCGAACCGAACCGACCAAACCGAAATACATATCCAAAACCGAAAACCAAACTGAATAAGCTCGGTTCGGTTCGGTTCGGCCCGGTTTCGGTCGGTTTGTCGGGTCGGGTCGGATTTTGGGTTACTTTGCTCAGCGCTAAGTACTCGTGCATAGCAACGGGATTTTATAGTGGCAGATAGTTGTAGTGATAAAAAAAGTTCATAGGTTATAAACGAAAAATAATAACAGTTTGAGAATTTGGGGATTAAACATAATGTTTTGAAAACGGGTCGAATTAAACCGGTTTTTATATTTTCAAAACCCGGTGGAAGACCGGTTTGACGTGTTGGTCGAACCGGTTGATCTGATAACCCGGTGACTCGATTGGATCGATTAGAGACCCGGTTTCCAAAACATTGGTTATAGTTTCCATAGATAAGTTGTTGGGTTATGGTAGTCGGATAGCACGTATACGTTACGAATATGTGAGCCTATTGGGGGCGCACACGTTAATACACGGAGAATACGCTCTATACTTCACAAACAAACCAAAGGGACTAAAACCGAATATGACATAAACTTGTATGATGTCTTAAAGTTGGAAACGAATAAGAATTTCATGAGGGTTCCAAGTTCGGTTTTAGATAAGTAGAAAAAAAGGAAAAGATGTGTTTTGATAAGGATAGGACTTGTTTCTTATATTTATCACAACTAGGGTATAAGGGTTATAAGTACCCCTCACCCTATACCTCATAAGATACGACACATAACTCTAAAAAACCCTCAAAAGTTTCGGTTTCCTTGTTCTCTTTTTCCAGCCGAGTTCGACAATAAAAACCTTTACAAGGGTTCTTTGATTTTCGAATATAGTCCACACCATATTCGGTTAACCCTTTTAAGGTTTAATCGACATTACTTGTTCTTCATTGATCGACGTTGCAAGTTTTAAACACAAGGTGTTCGTTGATTTCCTGGTTCGAGGGAAAAAAACCCCTAAAAGGGTTTCGGGTTTGCTTAATTCGGTCCAAGAGGTTTTCGGTAAATTAGGGTTTAGGAGTTAACCCTAATTTGGTGGTTTGATTTTCGGTTACAAGTTCAAGGGTTGCTTGGTAATCGATTATATACAAGGGTTGTTTGTTCGTGAAGTTAAGTCTAGCAAGCTTAACGTATTCGGTTGATGTGATTGTGTGAGCAACCGTAGAGACGATTTACTTTAATCGTTTATTTGTTTTAAGATCAATTGGCTAAGAGGTACGCGTTTCTTGTTTACTTCTTATTACGTGTTAATCTATATACTATTACTAGATCCATTCGCTGCGTACTCGTAGATACTTGGTTAGCTAGATTGTTAAATCCCAACAATGGCATCACGAGTCAACTCGTTATAGCTTTATGGGTTACACGTTTATGTTTTAATTATATGCCTAGTTTACATGCCTATTATTGAAACATATGCTATGATCTGCTGCGTTTTTATTTTATTTATGTTTTACTAGTAAAATATGACAATGACATGTGATTCTTTGCCATAACTAAATAAAATATGTAGATCAAAATCTTGGAACTCTATTAAAAGTTAATATAGGATTAAAAGGGAAAATTAAAATTGTTAATTTAGTATGCATGTTCCCCTTTAATTGTTGCATATTCCGGCTATAAGACTCACTCAATCACAATTATGTGGTGCATGGGGCGATCTAGGTACTGAGATGAAAACCTAGTGAGGGTCTTATGGTTCTCCATTTGGGGAAGACTCGCGAGAGAACTCGGATTTTACATGTTTACTTGTATGCTTAATGTCATCTTTTATATTATGTATCTTTATGTGCATATTTGTTTACTTGTTTACACGTCTAATCAATATGCAATACGGACTAATACTTATAGAGAGAGATTATATTAACCTGTCTATTAATTCACACGCCTAAATATCATGTTCATGGTAACCTGCTATTTGTTTCGTGGAAAATTTTCCCTAAAGAAATCAGGTTTTTAATACCCTTCGCGCTGACCTGTTTCTCCGCTTCTTTGCGCGTTCGATTGGAGTTACCGTGAACCATGGCATGTCACTACAGTGTCATTATTAAAGGTTTTTAAAATTAGTGCTAAAAATTTGTTTACATGCTTCTTTGTACACGTTTTTAACACATTTATGTGCATACCCCTAGGAAAATTTTAAGTCTATGCCAGCCAACCAAAAACACGTGCATTTGGTTTGGCCACTTTGGTTAGACCTTAGGGTCATTCCAACCCATGGCGAATTTCGTGCACTGGTCAAACCTTTGGAGATCTTTGCACGTTTTTGCTTGGTGGACTTAATTCGAGTAAGCTTGGTCAGACCTTGGACCCGAGGCATAAGATGATACTATACATGCTCTTAACATTATTACATGATTACTAATGTTTTGACAATTATCATAAATCTAAGAGTTGCATTGAAATTCAATTAACGCTCGTCGCTTACCTCTTGCCCTACTTGTTTACGCCCTGGTCAGACCTTTGGTAATAAGTGGGAGGTCAAGTTGGATCTTAGTGTTAATTAGTAAATTAATTGGGTGGTTAATTCTATTAAGAATGTAATTATCGAAAATACTAATTGTTTGAACTTTTATTGTAGATGACTACCTCAGTCGGAAACAATTCGGTATTCAGGAGTTTCTTCGAGTAACAAAAACTCAATGGACCCAACTTCATTGATTGGTACAGACAACTACGTTTGGTACTTTCAACTGAAGACAAGGAAAATTACCTTGAGCATCATATTCCTGAAGCACCTATTGCTCCTCCTGGACAGTAAGTTCCTCATGCGGCTGCTGCAGCTCACGCTGCATGGGTCAAAGAGAAAAAGGAAGTTGTTGTGCTCATGTTGTTGACCATAGACCTAGAAATCCAACGAAATCTAGCTCATTTTGGTGCTTATGACATGCTCCAGGAACTAAAAGCTATGTTTTCTAAACAATCTGAACAGGAACTTCTACAGACCGTGAGAGAATTTCACGCATGCAAGCAAGAAGAAGGTCAATCAGTTAGCTCTTACGTGCTGAAGATGAAAAGCTACATTGATAACTTGGAGCGTCTCGGTCAACCCGTCTCTCAAAACCTTGCAGTGAGTCTAATCTTAGTCTCTTTGAATAAGGATTATGACAGCTTCGTGCAGAATTACAATATGCATGGCATGGGGAAGACCGTGAATGAACTACATGCCATGCTTAAGCTGCATGAAGATACGTTGCCAAAGAAAGATGCTACTCCTGCACTTCATGCAATACGAGCAGGAAGGGTTTAGAAAAACCAGAAAAATAAACCGCACAAAGCTGCTAAGGGAGGTCATGGTAAAGGCAAGAGCAAGATGCGCTATGCACCTAACAATGCACCATTTGCACCCAAACCTAAGACTCCTCTACCACCTAAGAAAGATAAGCCAGCAAAGGACGCTATTTGCCACGAATGTGGTGAAATAGGACACTGGAGAAGGAACTGTCCCGTGCATCTCGCCGAGTTGATAAAAAGAAGAAGTTATCTCAGGGAGCTAGCACTTCAGGTATTTTCACCAAAGAACTCTATTCTTTCCCTAGTAAATCTTGGATTTATGACACCGGTTATGGTACTCATATTTGTATTACTACTCAGGGTCTATGGGGAAGTAAGAAGCTAAAACCATGAGCTTTAAGTCTGTACGTGGGCGATGGTCATCGTGCAGCCGTTAAAGCTATTGGAACTTATCATTTAGAGCTCCCTAGTGGATTAGTTATTGTCTTGAACAATTGTCATTATGCTCCCTCTATTACTTGAGGTGTTATTTCAGTTTTGCTTTTGTTTGATGACGGTTTTGTTAACCGCTTTGATGAAAACAATGTTATTTCAGTTTCAAAGAATAATCTAGTTTATTTTATGGTTGTCCCACGGGATGGTATTTTTAAAATTGATATGTCTTGTTCTAATACAAACGATAGTTCTATGTATGCTGTTAGCAATGCCAAAATTACTTTGGACTCTGCTCACTTGTGGCACTGTCGTCTTGGACACATTAGCAAGAAACGCATTGAAAAGTTGCAACATGATAGACTTCTCAATTCTATTAACACTGAGTCATTAGGAAAGTGTGTTTCATGTTTGTCTGAAAAGATGGCAAGAAAACCTTATTCATATTAAGTGGAAAGGGCAACAGATCTACTTAGACTAATACACACCGATGTATGTAGCCCATTTAGAATAATGTCAAGACAAGGAGCTAACTACTTTGTCACTTTTACTGACGACTTCAGTCGGTATGGTTATGTTTACCTGCTGAAACATAAACATGAAGTGTTTGAAACCTTTAAGGTATTTCAAAAGGAAGTAGAAAACCAACTCGGGGAGACTATTAAGTCACTACGATCTGATCGTGGAGGTGAATATATGAGTCAAGAGTTTTTGGATCATCTAAAGGAGCATGGGATCATAGCCCATCGCACTCCTCCCTACACGCCCCAAAACAATAGTGTGTCGGAGAGGAGAAATCGAACATTGCTAGACATGGTTCGATCCATGATGAGTCAAACTACTCTTCCAAAGTCCTTTTGGGATTATGCTCTTGAGACTACTGCACGCATTCTCAACATGGTTCCAACTAAGAAGGTTGATAAGATACCATATGAAATATGGCATGGGCAAGCCCCTAAGTTGTCTTACTTAAAAGTCTGGGGTTGTGAGGTACTTGTTAAGCGTGATACACTTACCAAACCTGACAAGCTTGATCCTAGATCTTTTAAGTGTATCTTCGTAGGATACCCAAAGGAAACGATGGGATATTCTTTCTACAGCCCATCTGAGAACAAAGTATTTGTTGCTCAAAATCTTAAGTTCTTTGAGAATGATCTTATAGATCTGAAAGCAAGTGGGAGTGTGGAAGATCTTGAACTAATTCAAGAAGAAGATACAAATCCTTCTTTAGACACTAGCTTAGATCATGAAGAGGATGATCAAGAAATTGATGAACCTCAAAGTGATATCAATCCCATTCGAAAGTCCTCTAGGACACGCCGTGCCCCAGATCGCATGTGCTTATACATCGATGCTGAGGAGCATGAGTTAGGGGATCTCGGTGAACCCGCTAACTATAAAGCTGCATTGCTGGATCCCGAATCCAAGAAATGGCTTGATGCGATGAATGTGGAAATGCAATCCATGAAAGACAATGATGTATGGGTCTTAGTTGAGCTTCCTCCCAATGCTAGAACCGTTGGTAGCAAGTGGCTTTTCAAGAAAAAGACTGACATGGATGGTGCAGTATACATCTTTAAAGCTCGTCTTGTAGCAAAGGGCTTCACTCAAACCTACGGGGTTGATTATGAAGAAACCTTTTCTCCTGTTGCAGACATTAGAGCTATAAGGATTCTCATAGCTATAGCCGCGTACTATGACTATGAGATATGGCAAATGGATGTCAAAACCGCCTTCCTCAATGGACATCTCTCTGAAGAAGTCTATATGGAGCAACCTGAGGGTTTTGTGAATCCAAAATATCCTAACCATGTATGCAAGCTCAAGCGTTCTATTTATGGACTTAAGCAAGCATCTAGGCAATGGAATAAGCGATTTGATGATGAAATCAAGAAATTCGGTTTCACTCAAAATCGTGATGAGCCATGTGTATACCAAAAAGCTAGTGGGAGTTATGTCAATATCCTAATTCTATATGTCGATGACATATTACTCATGGGAAACAATATTCCAATGTTACAAGATGTAAAATCCTATCTTGGAAGAAGTTTTGCTATGAAAGATTTAGAGGAGGCTGCATATATTCTTGGAATTAAGATCTACCGTGATAGGTCAAAGCGGTTAATTGGTTTATGTCAAAGTGCTTACATTGAGAAAATCTTGAAAATATTTTATATGGAAAATTCCAAACGTGGAATGATCCCAATGCAAGAGAAGCCTAAATTGAGTAAGTCACAAGGTGCTTCAACACCTGCTGAAAAGCAGCGCATGCAAAATGTTCCCTACGCTTCGGCTATAGGATCGATTATGTATGCTGTGAGATGTACTCGTCCTGATGTTGCGTTCGCACAGAACATAACAAGCCGATTTCAACAGAATCCAGGTGAACTTCACTGGACTGTTGTTAAGAATATTCTTAAGTATCTTCGCAATACTAAGGATATGTTTCTGGTATATGGAGGTAATATAGAAAGAGAGCTTAGAGTTTCTTGCTACACTGATGTTGGATATCTGACGGATGCTGACGATCTAAAGTCGCAAACTGGATATGTGTTCATTCTAAATGGAGGTGCTGTTAACTGGAAAAGTACAAAACAAAGTATTTTTGCAACCTCATCTACAGATACTGAATATATCGCTGCTTTTGATGCATCAAAAGAGGCTATATGGATTCAAAAATTCATTTCTGGGCTTGGTATTGTTCCCACAATTGAAGAACCATAAGTATGTATTGTGATAATATTGAAGCCATAGCAATAGCGAAATATGATGGAGTCACTAAAGGTGCAAGACATTTCCGCGCAAAAGTTTACTATCTTCGCGAGACCATTAAATTGGGCGATGTAAAGATAGAAAAAGTTGACACAGATGATAACTTAGTTGATCCTTTCACAAAGGCCTTAGCATTTCCTAAGCATTCTTAATTAACTAGGAATATAGGAATGTTGTCAGCTGGTAGTTTCATGTAACTCTGTGTTTTGATTAGTATTTGGATAATTTGGAATTGTAAGACAGTTTTATTTTCTGATGAATAAAGATACTTGGGATTTGTTTTCATTCATATAATAACTGTTATTCTATATTTGCATGTTTAATCCATGAATGATTTATCATTCTAAATATGTCTATTGTCGGTTAACAATATGGGAATATTGTTATGTAAGGCAAATGTGAGTGTTGGTTATATTTCGTGAATATAAGAATTGTTCCCACCAAACTCATATGTATTCACAAGGGATGCATATTGGATACCCCAACCTTCGAACATTTACTTTTGGATCCATGTCATGAGTAAAATATCGAAAATGGTTTAAAAATCGTCCTTAGACTTGAGATGCAAGCAAGTTCTGCATGTGTGGATATCACTTTGTGATTATAGCCAAACGCTATCCTGAAATATGGTAGTTATAAAAGCTATTTTTTGGAGTGTATATGAAGCATCATCCACAACACTTGTAGTCAATAAAGGATTTGTTCCTCCACTTGATATGTGCAGAAAGATACCATTGGGCCCTCTTCAGATTTAATCAGATAAATGAATGGCCGTTCCCAAAGGGTAATGCAAGATGATCCTTGATTACATTTGGTATATCTGAATTATTTCTATAACGAGAAACATAATGTTAAACTATATGGAATGACTAAGGATCCATATCCATGGTTTAACGGTATATGTAACAAAGGGATGATTATAAAGCAAGACATTTATAACCATTGATAAGCTGAGATTATTCTTGAAACTTTATCTCATAATATTCCTAACTTAAAAATAATTGTGTGGGTTGCTAGACTTTGCCAATTATAGGTATAAGTGTTAAGTGCTACTCCAACTCCCAAGTGGGAGCTGTTGGGTTATGGTAGTCGGATAGCACGTATACGTTACTAATATGTGAGCCTATTGGGGGCACACACGTTAATACACGGAGAATATGTTATATACTTCACAAACAAACCAAAGGGACTAAAACCGAATAAGACATAAACTTGTATGATGTCTTAAAGTTGGAAACGAATAAGAATTTCATGAGGGTTCCAGGTTCGGTTTTAGATAAGTAGAAAAAAAGGAAAAGATGTGTTTTTGTTAATACAAATAATTCCTAAAAACGTTCTTTGTATTTTTCGACCTCTCAATGTTTTGATAATAACAAAATGTAAAAACGTTTAAGATAAAATTAAACGTTTATAAATTACTAATCATAAAATTCTATTTCTAAGATTAATCACTTAAGGTATAGATAAACAAATCATTAAACATGATTAGTGATCAAGAAAATAATTTTTCTTAAACCTTATACTTCTACAAAAATGTTTTTATAAAAATATAAAAACAAATTATTTATTCATTAAAAGAAATGTTTTATTAAAAACATAAAATTTGAATTTCAAATTTTCCCCCCAAAATGAAAGGTTCTACAACAGATACAACATTCACCACAAAAGGACAAAAAAGAGGAGCGGAGTCTAGTGGTGGCCCCCTTATAGGCTCGGTGGCCCCCTTATAGGCTCGGTGGCCCCCTTATATGTAAGGGACCGCCGGGACCGCCGCCAGCAACGGCCATTTTTTGTCCCCTATAAATACTGGGCCACCCCATTTGAAAAACAGAACCTCTTGCCACGAAATTTCTCAGATCTATATTTCTCTCTTATTTCTTTCTTTCTTTCTAAAACACACACCTTGATCACTAACATTCCTTGATCTTGTTTTCAAGTGATTAATTCTTTCTTCCTCCCTTCTTCATCTTCTAATCAAGTGCAAGAGAAGAACAATCGTATTCTTCTACATACGTATTGTTATCAAGTGATCTCTCTCTCTCCCTCCTCAAGATCACAAACATTCATTACATTTGTTTTGTGTTATTGTGTAAATTGGATCGTGTGTAGATCTAAGTGTGTACATTGTATATTGGTGTGATTTGGATTGTGTGTCAATCCAAGGGTGTGTATATCTTGTGAGTGTGTGAAGACTTAGTGAAGTCTTAGATTGGTTCTAGCTAAGATTAGGACTCGACATCTAGCTTAGTGTCGGAAAAGAAAGTAAGCGACGTGTAAACGGTTTTCTTCGCCTAAAGGGAGCTTGTTGACATAGTGAAATCTCGAGTGAAGTACTCGGGGAGTGGAGTAGGAACGAAGAGGTGCTTCGTTGCCGAACCACTATAAATCTCGGTGTCTTGGTTTGATCGTTTCTTTCTCTATCTCTTTACATTGTCATTACTTACTTAGCTTGATAGTTTTGTTGTGATTTATATTGTTGGTTGATTGACATACAACTCGAATCAAACAATTTTCTAAGTAAAGATTTTAAAAACGCTAACTAACCGGTAAAACTATTCAACCCCCCTTCTAGTTTTCTACAGCTTTGATAAGGATAAGACTTGTTTCCTATATTTATCACAACTAGGGTATAAGGGTTATAAATACCCCTCACCCTATACCTCATAAGATACGACACATAACTCTAAAAAACCCTCAAAAGTTTCGGTTTCCTTGTTCTCTTTTTCCAGCCGAGTTCGAAAACAAAAACCTTTACAAGGGTTCTTTGATTTTCGAATATAGTCCACACCATATTCGGTTAAACCTTTTAAGGTTTAATCGACATTACTTGTTCTTCCTTGATCGAAGTTGCAAGTTTTAAACACAAGGTGTTCGTTGATTTCCTGGTTCGAAGGAAAAAACCCCTAAAAGGGTTTCGGGTTTGCTTAATTCGGTCCAAGAGGTTTTCGGTAAATTAGGGTTTAGGAGTTAACCCTAATTCGGTGGTTTGATTTTCGGTTACAAGTTCAAGGGTTGTTTGGTAATCGATTATATACAAGGGTTGTTTGTTCGTGAAGTTAAGTCTAGCAAGCTTAACGTATTCGGTTGACGTGATTGTGTGAGCAACCGTAGAGACGATTTACTTTAATCGTTTATTTGTTTTAAGATCAATTGGCTAAGAGGTACGCGTTTCTTGTTTACTTCTTATTATGTGTTAATCTATATGCTATTACTAGATCCATCCGCTGCGTACTCGTAGCTACTTAGTTAGCTAGATTGTTAAATCCCAACATAAGTTACTTAATTTTTTCACTTTCAAGGTTTGTAGCTTTTTTCATTATAAATAGTATAAACTAGAGAATACCATTCAATCTAAATAGGCAAATGGCTAATGGTTAAAGTTTATATACATCTAATAAAGCTACAAACAATATTTTATAGAACTTCGACAATGTTTATCTTACCATTAACACTAATGCTGAATTGGTATATCCAGAATCATGTTACAAAAATACAATTTGCTACAATAATAGCAAATTCTTTAAAACTTATTGGATATCATGAGCAAGTTTATATCATTTTCATGAATAACATAATTGTGGCCTCAAAAAAAGAAAGAAAAAGGTAATAACATCAGCTAAACATTAACATGTCACAAACACACTAAAGTAGAAGTATACTAGTAACAAATTGTAAGCTAAGAATAGTCTTGTATACCCTTCAATACATGAATAGTTAGTTTCACAAGTAAGGGCAAGAAACGTCATTTGGACCAACAAACCTTCCACGAACCACAAGTTCCAAAAACGCCACAAACTCTTTACACGATCTCACTTCCGTATCACATCTCAAAAACGGTGGAAAAAATAACCAAAAACTCGTGGCGACCACCACGCCTAACGCAAGCGGCCCTGATACCACTGATGGAAAACGTAACCTCCCTCCAACGGCCCTTTTCACCACTAGCTCTAAACAAACCAACACCCCGTGTATCACGAAAAACCACGTGACCTCCCACGTGGGCTTTAGTCTCCCCATGTAGTAAAATATTAATTCGTGCATTAACCCTGACACGATAAACGAAGCCATGACAGCTGGCAGTGACGCCAGCTGTCTGGACAAAAACTTATTAAAAAAAGATCTGACGGGCAGGTATACTGTCGGATGCAGTATACCTGTCACCATCAGATTCCATCTCTTCCCCCAAAAATCCTGCAAAGATGTAGCCAGGTACGGCTCATCAAACTGTGGCTCGAGCTGTAGTCCAACTACAGCTCGAGCCACATAAGCAACCATAGCTAATCCAACATCTAACACCACATATATATGAACACAAAACAAAGCCATCTTAATCAAAGGATGAAAGTGATCACCATATTCATAAACCTTAAGCAAGAAAACAAAAACCATAAACTTGATGGAATAACTCAAAGTTGATGATTTTTTTTTTGGGTCTTTTTTGATGTCATTTATGATCTTGATTGGGACACAAGCAGTGAGGATGAATCTGGACAAAGGGAGAGGTGGGTTGGAATGCAAAGGGCCTTTATCAAAAGCTAATAAAATAAGTTTGAAATTAGCAAGCCAAGTGATGAAAAAGGAGATGGTACCAGTGAAATGAATAGTGGTGAGAAATAAGGGGAGGTAGAAAAATAAACAAAAAAAAGGGATGAAAGTGCATAAGCGAGTTGTACCAGGTGCAGTGAGAGATGTGAGTTTGTGACAGGTGAAAAGAGATGCTAAAGCTGTTGTCCATACCAATATCACATTTTTCATCTCTCCATCTAAATCCATCATTCTTGATCTCATAAATGAACATCTCTTTGTTGAATCTGTGATGAAACTATTATATATGTCAACCAACACTTTGCAAAATTAGTCCCTTTGGTATGTTCAAATTGCAGATACAGTCTAGGGTTGTAATCGAGTCAAGCCGAGCTCGAGTTTCACTTGAAAATTATAAGGTGGGCTTTAGCTTGGCTTGATAGTTTAACAAGTTTTAATCATCTATTTTGTGTTCGGCTCGAAAAGGTTGAAGTTATATATAAATATTAAATTCGAGGTCAAACTCATTAATAAATTAAAGAAATTACGTGATGAACTCAAGAGAAAATAATTTATACAAAACATTCGGGAGAATTATAGTTTAAATAGCCTTTCAAAAAATATTTAGTTACTAGACCGATTTGTTTATTTAAACATGTGTAATAAAAATATATATGATCTTGAAGGCTCGAAAAAAATATATAAAAGCTTGAGTTTGGCTCGTTATGTGTTTCGAGCTAGTTTATTGAGCTCGGGCTCGGGCTTGATCTCGATAAAAGCTCTACTTGATCGAGTCAAGTTCAAACTCGGGTTGCTTGATTAAAGCTTTGCTTGTTTGAATCCCTACTTATGAGAAACTATTGGTGTATCGTCCATGCATCGAAGTGAAATGACTAAAATGCCTCACAGTGAAATTATAAAGTCTCACTTAAGAAAATGGTATTTTAGTCATTTCATTTTGAGGCAGCCAGGAACGATATGTAGCAAAAGTTTCCCACATGAACAACCCTTTTACTTTTAAAAAATAAAGATTGCGCATGCAATTTGAACATACTACAAGGAATGGTTTTGCAATTTACTCTTGTTTATTTATAAACCAACTTTTACAAGTTGCAGATAAATAAATAAATACCCGGTCTCGTCACAAGAGTTGACAAACCTTTTAGTATTCGGTAAATGTGATTCATTCATGGTATGATTTGATAAGTTGTCGTAATATAAAATAAAATTATAAACTACTACTGTAATATTATCCTTTTTATTTCATAGTTTAAAATTGAATTGTTCAACGATATCAAATTAAATATGTTGCGAGAGGAGACAATTAATGGTTCTTATATAATTAAGAGTAAATTGCATTTTTGGTCTCTGTGGTTTGGTTAAATTGCAGGTTTGATCCTTATCTTTTTAAAATTGCAGTGAAGGTCTTTATTTTAAAGTTTTGGTTGCATGTTTGATCCTTGACCAAAAGTTAAATGACTAAAATACCCTTCGTCAGGGACCAAACATGCAACCAAAAAGAGGGTATTTTAGTCATTTAACTTTTGATCAGGGATCAAACATGCAACCAAAACTTCAAAATTAAGACTTTCACTGTAATTTTAAAAAGATAAGGACCAGACCTGCAATTTAACCAAAGCACTGAGACCAAAAATGCAATTTACTCTATAATTAATTTGAAAATGATTTTATTATTTTAAATATTTTTGTCTTACTCATTTAAAATGAGACAATCTTTATTTTTTAATATTTCAATAAAATTTGGTTCAAAGCTTTTCATATATGTTGAAATGGTATGCTATATTCAACATATATATAACCATATTTTAGGTAGATAGAAATAGATTATTATATTTTTATTTTTTTTAAAAAATTAGCTATATATTGAGTAACTATCTCTGTCCAAAGATTATTGTTTATCGACAAAGAAACACACAGTTTAAATAAACATCATCATTACGGGTTTTTTTTTTACTTTTTGCAGAATAATAGTTTTACTTTTAGCCCGTCAATTTAGAACATTTTTAAAATTTGTAATAATAATCTCAAATGAAGTAAAATAATAAATTTAATCTAAATTCATTATCTATGTCTAAAAATAAACAATTAATTTGATACAACTAAAAAAACATGAACGATAATTTTAGATCGAAGGCAGTATTACTTTTTTAGAAATCCAATAAAATATTTGTGGTGCTAAAACCTCGGTCAATATTGCACAATGGCCCCCCTTATAAAATATTTGTGGACATAAATATACTATCTGTTTCTTCTCATCAAAAATTAATAACATCCAAATAATGTATAAAATAAATAAGTAAACATTATAAAAAAAATAAAAAATAAAAATTCAGATGGGTTTCATATTTGACTTGTTGCACATGTTCAGTTCCCACTTTTCAGGCACCTAACTTTTCTGAATATAATTTAGAGCAATGGCGGATCTTAATAAGGGGGCATGAGTGGTTCTGCCCCCTCCCCCCTTCCTTTTCAAAAAAAAAAAGTGTGATAAGTAGTGTAAATATTACTTTTTTGGTTTAAAATAATTCGGTCCTCCAAAATAAATGTTGAAGATCCCATTGCTTTACTTTAGAGGGCCGGGTAAGATAACGTGAAAGACGACACACCAAATCCAAGGTGGCACGTCAATTGGCGTCGTCACTCGGCCGCCACCAACATCGTCTGCCACTTTATCCGGTGTCACTATATTGCCATACGTCAAATCGTTTTTTTTTTAAATTGGTTTTGTGTTCGAGTATTATGTTTTAATTGAGTATGGTGGGGTTCAAATAAAATTTGAAATGACATATTATTAATGAACGAGTATTTTGTTGTATAAAGTGTTAAAAATGAGATGCTGAAATGACGTCAAAAATGAGTTTTTGACATGTCGTCATACCTGATGCTCTAGTAGTACTTTTCTATAATGAATATATATGTTGCTTACACAACGGAGTTGCCATACAACATTCATTAAGAAACAAGTTAATGTTATTTAAAACCGCGAAACATTGAATATCCAATCCATGGCTAGTCGTTGCTTGCCAAACGATCCACAAGTGCTCTTTGAAACTTACAAAACACGAGACCCGTTAACCAAACCGGGACTCGCTCAGTTTTTTGTGTATAGTGATTACGACGGGTATACCATTGACTCGTTGTTCGGGTCTTTTTTGGCAATCACTTGCGTACTTTCTTTGTTGTTAGAGCCTTTGCAATGCGTCTACTAAAAATGACTTTTTGTTTTTGCTATGCAACATTTTTATGCATGTGTGGACCCATGGCATCACTTTTTGCCCATGGCTTAAAGCCAACGAGGGAGCCATCCGAATGTGGTGCCATAGCATTTCTGGTGTCATAGCACTTTTGCTGACGTGACAGCACTTTTTGTGTCATGGCTCAAGGGTACCTAGTGCTCTTAACATCATTAAATAACAATATAAAAATACTACTATAAAAACTTGATACATGTGATATGTAGGGCTGTAAACGAACTGAACCTTCAGCGAACATTTCATGAACCGTTCGGTAAAAGGTTTGTTCATGTTCGTTTATTTATTAAATGAACGAACATGAACATTATTTTACATTCGTTTAGTTAAATGAACGAACATGAACACAAGTCACGTTCGTTCGTTTATGTTCGTGAACCGTCTGATTAGGCGTTCATTAACGTTCATTTATGTTCATTTATAAGTTTATGTTCGTATATCATATCTTTTAATTGTATACTTTTAAATCCGGTATGTTTAAATAAAACAACACTTATAAAACATAATATTATGCATAATTTGATAAAAAAAAATTTCTACGTTCATTTATGTGCGATCGTTTATGTTCGTTTAAGGTTCGTTTAGTTTCTTAATAAACGAACATAAACGAACATGAACAAGAAAATTTGTCCGTTTAAGTGTTCGTGTCCGTTTATTTGTCCGGTTAAAATTAAATGAACGAACATGAACAAGACTCCATTCGTGTTCGTCCGGTTCGTTTACAGCCCTAATGATATGTTGTGTATATTCTAATATGAAATTATCACTTTCATGTCTAGCCAATAAGACTTGAACCCATAAATATTTAGCTATAAACACAACTTATGAAGTAGTTATACTGTCCACATCATCTTTTTGTTCTTATGACATCTAATCTAACTATATATATATATATATATCTCATGTTATATATATACAACAAATCAATTTCACAACGTTTTAAGCAAGATTTAAACTCACAACAATTTAGTAAGAAAAATTCTCACAAATGGTACCATTAGAACACCAATTTTTTTTTTGAAAAATTAAAAAGCTATAGTAGGTTAGAAATAATGGTTTTGAGAAACATTAGTGGCCCAAATTTGATAATGATATTAAGGGGCATAATGACAATACTTCTAGCTTGAGGTCCCAAAGAGTATGTAGTCTCACCACAAAGTTTTGTGGCCACAATTAAAAAACATCTCCACAGATAGATGCCCACGAGATCACTAATATTAAATAAAAACGTACCATAATTTAACTATTTACTACTACCATAATCAATTTAGCTTTTGAGACTAATAGTCTTGTTATCATCATGTAGTGCAGTAATATATTGGAGGGTTGGACTAATGACACCTTTTGCTATGTTGATCACGGCTCCATATTCCTCGAATGCTCGTTCGACGAGTTGGCACCTCATCAGCTCGGGATAAAACAGCCAATACGACGTTGCAAACACGAACGCGACAACAAACGGGGTTGTTATGTGATCATGTGGTAATCGCCACTTAACGACGTTGTTAACTGATTTCTTGATGGCTATCTCCATTACCAAAGACACCCCATGTAGACAAAAGAAAAGCATCGTGTCCCAAGTTGGCCAATCGCGCGTAAAGTAAAAGAATATAAGCTCGTGCATAAGCCCCGACACTGCGAATGTGGTCAGGATTGCTGGTATTGGTGCCCAAAAACGGCCTATGACCCGAGATGATAGTGTACGCACAGGGTTGTAAACTGTAGGATACAGGACGCGATTCACCATTACGTTCCATCTACGACCCCAAAAATCTTGGAGTGATGTTGAGAGATAAGGCTTATCAAATTGAGGGTCAAGCTCGACCTCAAGTAGGATTAATCCCATTATCTTGGAGCTTAATCCAAGCATCACCTCTAAACAAAAGTATACAGAAAATGCTAAAAGTATCCAACCCATCATGGGGGTCATCTGATCACCATAATCATAATAGCCCTTGAGGAAAATTACTAAAAGAAGTCCTTTGAGACCGTAACTCATAAGAGACGACTTATGGGACGACGTCGTGTTTTTGTGTTTTCCAATGGGAAAACACGCGAAAGAAAGGAAGTGGGAGAGGGAAATGAACGGGGGCGAAAGGGGGCCTTTTCCAAAGGCGAAAAGGATGAGTTTGAAATTGGCAAGCCATGAGATTAAGAAGGAAATTGCGCCGATTAAGTGAACGGAGTTGAAGAACAAGGGAATCGAGACGAAAAGAAGAACAACGGGAAGGAATGTTAAGAGTCTTGTAAAGCCTTTAGGGATAAGTTTGGCTATGTAATAACAATAAGTAAGAGAAGTTGATGCATAAACAACTACCTTAATAAAATTCTTGGTTTCTTGTTTGAAATCCATGTAGTTTGGTGGTTTTGAGAGTTTGGTGAATGAATGATAGGTATTCTTATTTGTACATGTAGAAAAGTATGCGTGTTAATTTCCACATGGCTTCAGGCTCTCTGGATCGTTAGTCTAAAGACAAAAAGAAAAAGAAAAGAAAATGACAGGAATCATCATATTACAAAACTGAAAATCAACATCTTGTGATGTTTGGACATGAATTATTATTTGATTTTTAAAGTCAACAATATAATATGAATCGAGAATTCGAGAGTTCAACTTTTAGATATCATGCATGCTTAGTGTCAAAGAAAGACAGAAAAAGTATAAATTCAATAAGTGTCATTATTAACCCAAACATGAAGCAATTTTATTTTTATATAAAATTGAGATATGGTATGTTACATTAAATTTTTTGTGTTTTATAGTGGAGTGTTTATCATGAACAAATGAGTAAAAACGTGGAAGGTGTGAACATGTGAATCCCCAAACTCCTTCAATTTATACCATTCAATTCAAATTCTGAATTATATTATGTGGCAAACATTTTTTCTTTTAATATCTTATACTATATGTTCTTTCTTTTAATAGTATACAGCAACTTTTACATCATGGCTTTTGCTTTGGATTCTAGTTTTGCTAGTATTTCTGTTACTTGTTTCGGTATGTTTGTCAAAAATAACGGTAGCAATAAGTAATAATAGTAAGCAATAGCAAGAAGCATACAATTATATAAAACATACAATTATCAGGAGTCGTTAAGTAATGATCATTAAGCAAAAGGACAAAAAAATGATGAACAGTACGTGAACAGTAAAGTGAACAGTACCACAAGTTAAGAAAATGGTCCCTGAGGTTATCGGTTCATTGCAAAGTTAGTCCTTAACGACATCAAAATAACGATCGTTTAGCAAAAGGACAAAAAAAGAATTAAAAAATTAGGAACAGTAAAATGTGAGGGAGTGAACAGTACCACAAGTTACGGAAATAGTCCATAAGGTTATTTGCAAAGTTAGTACTTAACGATCGTTACATAACTTTGCAACGGACCAATAACCTCATGGACTGTTTCCGTACAAATTTTCAAGAACAGTTAAAAAAATTTGTCCTTGGGGTTATCAAGTTACATGAATAGTCCATGTGGTTATCGGTCCGTAGCAAAGTTAGTATTTAACTAGTCATTAACGTATAACCTCAGGCTCACACCCCGCAGCGAAACGCGAGCTTACAACCTCGTTTACAAATGCCCAATAATATTATGTCATATTTAGCACCTTAACTATATATAGTCTTATGTGCTCAGCATATTAGCTGGTTGAGGGAGCTTGTAATTGCATATTAGCTGGTTGAGGGTGTTTGTAATTGCATATCCAAACAGCTTCTGTGAATATTTGCGAGTGAAATAAGCTGTTTTGAACTAACAACTTGAAAGTTGAAACTCATATTCAAAACACCTTATTTTAGAAAGCAGTAGGCACATGAAAGCAATCCTAAACAACTTAATGCTTTTATCCCATACTTAGTTACACATGTTATATGCTATAATCATGCAAATCCTACCGACCGGCGACCGCTACCAAAAAGCGCTTCATATAATGCCAAATGATTTACAGCTTTAAACATATGCATAGTTTCACCAGACTTCAAAACTACTGACTTAAAACTTAAACAAGAATCAAGAGCAACACTGATTTTGTAACCCAAAAACGACTAATATCGTCATCTCGCAAAACATACAGAAGACAAAGAAACGCAGTGGATTCGCAGCCGAAAAAGTCTCTACTGGTATGTTTGCTATAACATGGAAATCATTCAATACTTTCCTAGGATATACTCCAATTTAAACTAAAAACATATCAAATAAACATGAACGGGAAGTCCAATGGTTTGATTCAATGAATCAATTCCTAAAGTAGGTTTTAGTCACTTAACATGTTGCCCCAAAGCCACATGCTATTACCTTTACTCGAGCGTAACATGTAAATCTTAAACTACAAAAATAATTCCGGCATATAATGTGATAGACAAGCAAGTTGAGTAAGCACGGAAAGAAAATCCTGCTACCTAAAACATCACTCCAACTGCTGCTGCTGTTGCTGCTGCGGTGGTGGTGTGTGGGTTGGCTGTTGTTGCTCATATATCTGCATGTACGTCTCAGAAAGTGCAACCATCTGCGGAAGAGTTTCTGCAACATGGAGATCCTGCATCTCATACCTGACACACGTATATATAATACGTAATAAATAAGAAAACCCCCAAAAAAAAGATGTACTAACAAGAAACAAATGTCGATCTAAATCTATAAATATGCAGTTCAAAGGGAAAGTAAAGGAATTACCAGAGCTCTTCCGACTTGCGCTGAACAGACACCTTATAGGATCCTTCACCTGGTTTACCTTCATGTACAATGTTAGCAATCAAATCATACTTCGTACGCAGCTTCTTTTCTTCCTCTTCTCTAGGTGGTGTTGGTAACGGTATATAATCCTTCAGTTCCAGATTTTTTACAGGGAAGTTAACTGATACAAAAACAGTAACTAGTCAGTCGAACCTAAGCAAGCATAACACAACTAGGCAATCACAAATACTAAATCAATTACTCTCAAATGTAGACGTAAAATAGAGATTTACTATTGCTCAAAGGCGACCTACAACTGACCAAAGGCAGTAACCTGAACTTATAAAGTGCATTCAAGATATCCTCTCTTTTCCTCCTAACTTTGCCATGCTTAAATGCAGAAGCAGGACGTTAACTAATGCAAAATGGGGAAAAAGTTTAAAGGTTACAGTAACAAGCCCTGATTACCAGCATAGCTGGAAAAGAATAATTGAAGAGAGGGATCATTAAAGATACAGTTCAAAATTAGCTACACTGTTATCAGCTGCTGCCGAACCTCTTTACTAAAGCGCCTCCTGAAAAGGGAGGGCTTTACCCGGTTTGAGTTTGTGTGGCGGTGGATTCAAACCCGGTGGATTAGTCGGTCATAAGGTCGTACACCATTGTTAAAAAATATCCTATAGCGATTTGTGGATACTAAAAACTTCTATTCGTCTATCAGCAAAGTTACAAGTGTAGATAACATGCTAAAAAGTAAAGTTGCGACTACATTGTAGATAACTCTAGATGACTCACCAAGGGTAGGATTTTTTTCAACAAAGAAATTATTCTTTGTGAAACGACGCATGTGGAGAATAAGATACTGCGGAAGTCTTGTAACACGATATTTCATCCTGGCTATCCGAGGACGCACAACTTCCGTAACAGACTCCCCGTCAAACTTCTTCAGTATGTTAAAAAGTGGAACCTGCAACCATTATTTTATTTAAGAGTCAGCAAAATGCTGCATCAAAATAACCAATTCAGAATCTCAGTATTCCGCAAGAGCCATAACAAGGTAACAAGTAAAAACTAGTAACTAGGCATTACGGTAATTCAGTAATAGCCATCGCAAGCCGTCCCCTGACCGCTTATATAAGAGAATCAATAGAGACTACATTGATTCTGGAATTTGAAAGTCTGTACAAAACAATTCCCTTAAATATAGCAAATAAATTGTTTTCTCGACATGATACCTTGACCTTATATCTTAAAGGAGTTACACATGTGTACAAGTAACTCAAATTCGTAAATGATCTTAAAGGGACACTGAAAAACACATAACGTACATGGGTACACGCGCATACTATGTATAAACACACACACACACACATAAAAGGCAGTGACAGGATAAAAACACCACTGAAGGCCCATACAAATGGAGGTGACAGTTTACTGGTTGGCTTGCGTAGGTAGTACAATTAATCCTTTAACACCCTTTAGAGTGTGTGTGTGTGTGTCCGTTTGTTTATACAGTTATGTACCTTACAATGGGACAAGGTTGCGATTAAGCTATGGCCTTACAAAGACACACTTAAAAGGAAGTGACAGAACAACTACACCGCATAACGTACATGGGTACACGCACATACTGGCTAAAGTACAGCTATATTTCATGACTAAAGTTCTAAAGCAAGTGTTTCATGTCCCCAAAACCAATGGTGAGAAAACTCAGTACCCAAAAAAAGAGAGACGCAAATTTGTTGCAGGAAATGATGAAATCCAAAGCAACCACATCTTATCTGACTACATATAAGTACCTAAAAATTTAGATGTTGCCAAGTGGGACAAGGATTTTGGACCCACTGCGTTTAATAACAAGTTTACATCTTTGACTCCTTGTTATGACTCGATGATTTAGATAAGAATAGCCAGGTTATGGGTCCAGAGCACTCACTTACCGATCTGTTGCTAATCTTACAGAGGCATAGCCATCCAACATCAGTGTATTAACAAACGTCGAACACTAGAACTCATTAATTAATTTAGCAATAAGGCTCTAACTGCAATGGGACTAAGGGAAGCTTTGCACTAAGAAAAGCATTATAATAGAAAGCTAGATCTTAAAGCCGAAAGTCCACGAATGCGGGCAACATTATACAATAATTTCCATTGTGAGAGACCAACTGTTGGCATCTAAAGCTTCTTAAAGAATAAATGAGGCAAGTTGTCAAATCCCAAAGTTGCACAGGCAATAAGTATAACCTTCGCAACCCTGATTGCATACGACTTAAGGGGTCCATCCAACAACATACTTGTGCATTGAACCATATTAAAAGAAGACCTTGACAAGAAATTCAAAAAAACACATACCTGAGGAATAATATTTTTCTCCATAACGTCTTTGAAAAGTGGTGGTGGTGGCAAATCCAGTCCAAGCATCAAGAAAGGCATTCTACTGGTCTCAGCAACAATGTTACTAGTTGCACCATCTTTAACATGAGTCTCTTTAACAACTTCCAATTCTCCCTAGAACAAACAGATCGCACTTCAGGTTTTGGTTTAGTAAACATATAGAATCTTGGTGGTTGCAGTATAAGAAGTGATACCTGAAAACACTGATGGATAATGCTGCTCTTTGTCTTAGAACTCTTGAGGTCTGTGTGGAGGGTATTGAGAAGCCATGACATAAATTCGACAGGATCTGACTGCGCCCCTATACGAAATCGCTTTTTACTAGCTTTCATAACTGCTTGCAAAAATTCATGGGGACTCACCTACAGCCAAAGGAAGAATAATCAGGTATGCAAAAGACATAGATCTAAAGATCTAAAGATAGAGTATATCACAGCATGGTCATAATCAAACCTGTCCTTTGAAGTTCCTAGCATGCCAAATCTTCCTTGTGAGCTCACCAAAGCGGTGAACAAGTACAGATTTACTGTGCGAGTAATTTTCAGGTATGAGGAAGAAGTTCCTCAAGGGAGTCACCCGCATTAAGGATTGAATGGTGACGTTAACAAAATCAGTATCTTTAATGTTATTAAGCCCCACCTATCAAACAAGAAAAATATATATACAATCAATAATGAAGCAAAAAGACGCTATTTGATGACAAACTGATCATTAGTATTTATCCAAAGTAAAGGCAGCAAAAACACAAAGGTATAAGCGGTAATGAATTACCATTCCCGGAAGATAATTAGACCCATCAAGTGCTCTTGACCATTGTTTACTTCTATCAAGTTGCAAAACTTGGTCTCTGCTAAACCTGTGACGTGACATTGAAATGGTTTAAAACACGCTAAGTAAAGCAAATAAATCGAAACCGAAAACAAATAAATAAATAAAAACACAAACCTTGGGTTGAGAACATGGCGGATATCATCAAGTGAGGGATCATTAATCTCGTAGCCATCAGGAAGGCAATAGACTTTTTCAGTGCGAAGATTGATGTAAACATGGTGTCCAGCTTCAAGACTATGAGTGTATGCATGTGACTTGTGGCCTCTTCCTTGGAAATACTTACCACAGACCAAACAAGCATAGACGTTCAGATTTGATAGAGAAACCGAGCAGAACTTTTCAAAGTCAAAATCCAAAACCTGCAAAAGGTAAGTGGCTAAGCAAACTGTTTATTTAAATCAAATACACCACACATTCTCATAAAATAAAGACACCGATGGACAAATAAAGCATATCCATACGCCCATACGGTACATCTAGTTTAAAGCCACCAAGATTTGCCTAGTTGATGAAAAGCAACAACAATATTATACAGTAGTCCACTAGTACTTGAAACCGAGCAGACACTTGTAAAACCGGCATACGAATGACACGGAGTAGAATGACTTTCTCTAGTGTTATTAATATCTCATTGTGATGGGTTGTAAAGCTCTACGGAGATAAATTGAGTTAAAAGATAGTTAATGCAAAGTTGTTTTATTGGTGAAAAGGTGAAATATATTAGCTCCGAAACATTTATATACAAGAACACACTGCCATATTGGAATAGAACAAACAGACTATATTATCTACTTATTAGTATAAATCCATCAAGCAAACATCAGAACTTGCTTATTCACCATATGCCTACAATTCAGAACGGAATATGAAGCTGCTCCTCACATATACTGAGATTGCAGAACCATATAGAGGCGTCATCACAGATTCAGGAACACTTAAAGCATTAGTTCAACCCAAGTAACGGCTACATTTCCAACCTAAGGTATAATCCATATCATCTAATAAGTAGCTTCTCCTCACTGAAACAATATCAACTAAACCTAAGACCAGGATCACCACATACATTGAACTCTACCGATTATAACAAAAGCTCTAAAGAGATATCGAAATCATGGCTACATTTCCTAACTTGAATTAGACACAACATCATTATTAATTTTTCGGCTTATTTTGAGACTTGTGGGCTTATATAAGTGTATCATATCATAATAAACTTATATAAGCCCACAAGTCTCAAAATAAGGCAGAAAATTGAAATATAAACCCTAAATAAGCAAACAGCATACATATATCTCTATTTACAGTGAAAAATACCTGACGATTGACGGTATCAAGGTAGGGACAATCTCTACGGATTTCAATCGCCCTTCTTCTATTATTCGCCACTTTCATATCGTCGTCTTCGTCTTCATCTTTGATATCGTCGTCGTAATTTGCGAGCGGAAGCAAAGCGTTATCAAATCCAAGCTCAACTTCTTCTTCTTCTTCTTCTGTTTTCTGCTTCTTGTTGGAACCAAGTTGTCTTTTTTAAAGTTTGTAATTATAATTTCAAGTAATAGTAAGATGGTAAACTTGATCAAACTTTTCTATCTATTTATAGTAGTGGACAATTAAATTGGGACATCCCAAAAAAGAAACGTGGACTATAATTTTGAGACGAAGGGAATACATGTTTATTCATTTTCTATAATTATATTTTATTTAAAATAAACTCTTAAAAAATTCAGATGAGTAAATTGCAATAATGGTCTTTGTGGTTTAGTCAAATTGCTCCGTCTGTATTTTGAAGGTTTTGTTCTACTTTTTGTCTTTAGTCGAACTAAAATACCCTTTTTAACGGACGGTTTTTGTAAAAGAACAGGTGAGTATTTTAGTCATTTTAGTTCGACCAAGGACCAAAAATAGAACCAAACCTTCAAAATACAGAATGTTTTTGCAATTTTAAAATTCGACGGATCAAATATGCAACTTGGCCAAACCACAAGGACCATTTTCACAATTTACTCAGTTCAGATTTTTAAGCTTACTTATTAGAAAATATATGAATGTGCAATCTTAACCATTCATTAATTTTAGGGAACCACATTTTAGAGTCACATGTGTCACTTCTTAATTAAAAAACTACTTTTATTTTTAAATTGAAATATATTTTTATCTGTTTTTTTTATGATCCAATTTCATCATATTTTTTAAAATTTTGTGCTCTTTAATTCAACATCTATTTTAATATATTTTTATCAATTTTTAGTTTTTTTCATTTTTAATGCCCCAACATAATTGTTTTACGCAAGTACCATGCTAGTATTTTAAAAACTACTTACCTTTTAAAAACTAATCCCAATTATTAATTATTCATATAATCTTTTAAATATTACTAGTACGAGGCGTTCAGACCCGTGCGATGCATCGGGCTTCGTTTTTGGGAAAAATCGAACTTTTACTTCTACGAAGCATCATATAAGTTCATATTTGGGGGGTTGCGTTTGAAAGACGTTCGCAAGTAGTTTAATGCGTAGAGAACGTGTAATGAAATAATGTGAGTATATATACATATCAAACACTTGCTATGCATATAACATTACTAACTATTTTAACAATTTTATATACAAAAAAATCACACAGGCTATTCAAAGACAAATGATCTAACTTGTAATATGCAACTGAGAGTTACGATAAAAATAAATACATCAAAACTGTTTTAAAAAATTACTACTTGTTTTCAAAATCTTCATCCCTGGAAATAGAGTAATTAAGTGAATGTAAATGAACTTACTACAAACAAATGAGCGAAAGAAAGAGTAATTAAGCGAAAGAAAGAATCCGAGTCTTCATTCTTAAAAAAGAAAAAGAATAATTAAGCGAATTTAAATGAATTTACTACAAGTACAATTAGATATTAAAGAAAAGCTAACTGATGTTAACATACACTTACAAATACAATTATAAATGAAGCATCATTTCTAGCTGCATATAATGGTCAGTAATATACAAATATTTGTTGTAGTTTTTATTTTTTAGAGTAAATTATATGGATGGTTTGTTCTTAGTTGCATCCATCATCCCTAAAAGTTTAAAGTTGCACTCTCTCTCATCAGACTCAAAAACAACATCCAAGTTTTTAAAATAGTATTCAACTAGGCAAACTTGAGGAATATGGCAAACATAGATATCAAAAGCCCCTTGCAAGTTAACCACCTCAAACATTTTCTCTATGTCCCTATCATTTTTCACAATAGTCAAACCTTCTTCAAGAGTATATTTGGGTTTACAATAAAACCACTTCCATATGTCTTTTTTTGTTTTATCGAACAAAAGGTCGTTCATTTATTTAAACGACAACCTTTTTGACATTGGTAACCTCAAATCTAGAATTGTTTCATCCTCATACTTTAACGGAAACACATGAAGAAATGTCCATCAAAGTATACATCAAACCGTATCTCATCACTCCTATGTGACGACCTGTGTAAAAATCGATGGAAATTAAAATTAGATTACAACATTAATGTATTTAAAAAGATAAAAATCGATGGAAACAGATTAAAGAAACAAACACCCACTCATCAAAAACCAAATCCTTTGTTGTTGAATATGTGTCTATAGATGACATTCTATGTCTAAACAACTTTAGGTGTTCTTTGTTGATAAATCAATTTGAAATATATACTTCATGCTTATTAAATACACATAAGGTAGTTAAGGTTGCATTAATATTTGGTCTATAAGCTACTCTATGTTTCATTTAAGGTTGAATTTCCATTTGGGTAGTTAAAGATTTAGCAATATATTAAATATGATTCATTATGCTCTACTGACGGCTACTCTACCAGTATTTAATATATGTGTTATATATAAACATCATTAATTTTGAATTAATATTTGGTAGTTAAGCTACTCTATGTTTCATCTATGTTTCCCTTTGCATTTAATATTTTTGTTTCTTTCAATGTTGCATTAGTATTTAGCAATATATTAAATATGATTCATTATGCTCTACTGACGGCTGCTCTACCAATATTTAAACATCATTAATTGGTGTTTCTTTTAAGGTTGGTAGTTAAAAACTACTCTATGCTTCATTTAAGGTTTCATTTCCATTGTGTATTTAAAGTTTTAACAAGATATATTTACAAGATGTTAAACACAAAGAACATTAAAATGAGTGGCTTAGAAGATAAATTCAGTGTATTTTTGGTTTGTGAAGACGTTGTTTATGGAGCACTACTGAGGAAAAATATAACGTACAAAGAGCTAGTTGGATATGTTAGGAAAAAGTTCAGTATCAACCACACGTTTGATATTTCTTTTCATTATGATGTGGGTTCAAGTGTTGTCCGCATAGATGATGATAACGATGTAGAATTTTTTGGTAATGAAGTTTATAATTCACTAGCTACTACATCTCACAAGCTATTTGTTAAAAAGGTAAAACTTTCTTCTTCAAAAAATTTAGATTTCGATCTTAACGATGAATATTCTAATGATTTAAACTTACAACACGATGTAGATAGGAGATCTTTAAAAGTAGCAAAAAAAGGAAAAAAATGATGAAAACATCCCTTTTAAATGGCTAAAAAATACATTTTCTTGTATGCCTGAACCACCCGAACCACCAATACATTATATGAACACCATTAAGCATGAAACTCCCTATGGTAATTGCTCTGGTATTTTGAAAAAGGGTGATGATTTTGATAACAAAGAACATTGCATGTATGTAATTGGCAAAAAAGCTCTTGATGAAGGTTTTGAATTTAAGGTTAGAAAATCTACCACATTAAGGTTTGATGTTATTTGTAATAATGCTGAATGCAAATGGAAAATAATTTCGTCTAAGTCTAAAAACGGCGATTCTTGGTTATTAGGAAGGTTAACGACATTCATACATGTTTAAGAACTCAACTAAATTCTAATCACCGAAATGCTACAAAAAAATTGTTAGGATGGTTACTCGCACCAAAGTTAAAAGATTATAGTCGGATCTATAAGCCAAAGGATATTATAAACGATATCAACCACGAATTCAATATTGACATTACCTATAAAAAAGCATGGGGTGGAAAAAACAAAGGCTTGGAAATTAATTCGGGTTGCCCATTAGATTCGTTTTCACAATTGCCATACTACTTTTATAATTTTAAAATGGCAAATGAGGGAATGGTAACGCATATTGAGACAGATGATGAAGGGAGGTTTAAAATATGTTTCATAGCCTTCGGTTTTGCGGTAGGTATTTATATGTTTTGTTATTATTTGTGCCACACTGTTTTTATATAACCTTTTCTCGTATAACTAATCATTTGTTCCCTATAATAGATTCGTAGTTTCTTAACACATATGCGACCACTTTTAATAACCGATGGTGCACATTTGAAGGGGACTTACAAAGGCACAAATTTAGTATTGGTTGGGATGGATGGAAACAACCAGATAGTACCTATTGCCACAGGTGTGTCTCAAGATGAGACCGGAGAGTCTTGGACATGGTTTTTGTTAAAGTTTAAAGAATGTATAGGTGAAGTTCCAAATTTGGCAATCATTACGGATAGACATCCAGCCATCATCCTTACATGCAATACGATTTTCCCGAATGCATTTTATGGGTATTGTTGTAGGCATTTGATGATGAATTGCAAAATGAAAAGTGATAAGCTGTAGGCAATATACTGGAAGACATGCAAAGCATACACACCAGAAAAATTTCAAAGAAGATTTTCTGACCTTCGCGGCTTTAGACCGGAAGCTTACAAAAAACTTGAAGAGGCTGGATTTGAAACATGGTCTAGAGCAATGTGTCCAGCGGATCGCTATAATTACATGACGTCAAACAGTGTTGAATCGATAAATAATCTAACCAGGCATGTTAGAAAAGCGCCAATAACGCAACTGATGGAGTGGTACAGAGCCCTTCTACAAAAGTGGTATTGTGCTTGCCGCGATAAATATAAAGGTATTATATTGTTTTCTTACCTAATTTCTTTAATCAGATGTGTGTAAATGTATTATTAACGAATAATTATTTCAGATTCTGATGCTAATACACTTAGTGACTGGGCTACTCATAAAGTGATGGATCGAATGCAAAAGAACGCTCATTGGAAGGTACTCGGAATTGAATATGGTAGACTTTACCAGGCGGATGATCATCGAAGAGTACACTAAGTAGATTTAACTTTTCGTACATGCACTTGTCGTAAATGACAGCTTTCAGGTATACCCTCTGGCCATGTAATAGCCGTTGGTAGAAAAATAGGATGCACTGATTGTAGTCATTTGGCGTTGGGATGGTTTAGGAAAACAACACTTTACTCTACTTACCAGGATTTGGTATATCCGGTGGGAAAACCATCATCTTGGGTGAGCCCTGATGGCTTGCAAGTTGTTAAGCTACCAAACATGAATTTTCGCACAGCAGGCAGACCAAAAAATACAGATCGTATCAAATCACAAGGGGAGGAACCTATTCAAGTAAGATGTTCAAGGTGCGGTGTACATGGACACAACAGAACGGCATGCCATGAACCAATTTTAAATTATCAAGTAAGTGAGACAAATTATATATTTTTTATGGATTAATCGGAAAACTTTTATTCATAATTCTTATACTAAATTTCATTTTAAATACAAATGTAAATGACTCAACTCAACCATGGTTGAAAAGATCAAGACAAACAAGGCAAGAATCCAACATTCATGTTGATTTGGGTGGACATTCACAAGAGTATGAGGCAGCCTACATTAACAATTATGTGAGATCACAAGAGTATGAGGCAGCCTACACTAACAATTATGTGAGGTCACAAGAGTATGAGACAACCTACACTAATAATTATGTGAGGTCACAAAAGTATAAGGCAGCCTACACTAACAATTATGTGAGGTCACAAGAGTATGAGGCAGCCTACACCAACTTCAACAACATGTTTGAGCAAGCTAACATTAACTTTGGTGGACAGCCACAACACCCACTTCCAACAACGCCGTTTACATTTAGTCAATTTAACTTGGGTTAAAGCTCACAACAAACATATTATTCATGGGACTCTTCTTCATGGGACCCTGTTAATTTGGCTGACCCCTAGATAAATGTATATTGTGATAATGAACATTGTTTTAAGAAAAGGTTATGAATGGTGCATCAGATTGTTGTGCATATAATCCATAGCAGATAATGTTTTACACAACAACTTGTAAAGATAAAAACTAAATGTCATTGGGGAAGCATTGTGCCTAATGATATACGGCACAACATATACCGCTACCAAAATGAAACATCTAAGCACCATACATAGTTAAGATAGTTAAACAAAATGTCTGGAAAGTATACCAACAGAAAGACATACAAAGTTCAAGGACAGAACATCTTGTGTTTGAAATAAAAGTGAATCAGTTTTTCCCGATATGCAAGTGCAGACTGGAGAGGATCATCAAGAGCCAATGAGATACCGTTTGCTAACCTGTATGTAGAATAGGAAAAAAACACTTGAACTTTTATTAAAAATTAATTATGCCGGATTTTGATTAAAATTTTTTATAAGAGCCTGACCTATATAACAACATGCAGAGAAATACACCGCAATCGCCAAATACCCCACCCTGTTTAGGAACTCCATCGCACCCTAAAAATCTTATACTTGGCAGATCAATATTATTTCCTTTTCAAATACACCCGTCCCTATAAACCACATTAAATCTTCTCCTCTAAACAATCCCTCATCTGCATATACCACCTACGGTATTCCCCACCTTCAGTTCTTTCACTGTCATAGAATGTAACAACTCCCGAACAAATGTGAAACATTGCAAGAGACCAATGGCGCAGTGGTTCATTACATAAAATATATATATATATATATATATATATATATATATATATATATATATATGTGTGTGTGTGTGTGTGTGTGTGTGTATAATAAGTTAAAATATACATAAAGATGCAGAAGTTTTATTTTTCGTTTAGACTTTATAGGAAAATGTACCCGCTCAACATTACTCCATGGTACGGGGTATATATCATTGTTAGCATAAAACAATGGCATAGACCCTTGAAGTAGGAGTGGCAGGAAGTAACTGCTGACCATAGCCCAATCCATATCGGTCTGTCGGGTGAGCCACAAGTACGTGACCCAAAGATCAATGTGCTGGATGCAATAAAAAGACAAAAATTAAAGTTTCAATAATAACACCTATAATTGTTTGAATATATAATTAATATATGAAGATTTGGGTACCTCATCAAGCAGCCATCCTTTGCGATTATCATCAAGAGCACTCAAACCATTCCAAAAACTACGATCAACAGTAATATCGTTGCACCAAGGGAATTTACAACAACCCTACTCATAAACACTTGGAGCTCATGACTCAAGTAAATTTTATCAATTCTCTTGAACGGGCGTGAAAATCCAAATATAAAACAAATTAAGTTATACACGAGAAACAAATCCAATTATGATCAAAAGTAGGTTTATGCAAAGAGTTTTATACCTCAATCCAAGGTGTAGCAGACTTGCACATTCAATCAAAGTGGTCACAATACATTTCTTTTGATTTATACCAATTGTTCAATGTTTAGGAACTATTAAAAATTTTAGTCAAGTGCACATAACGAGACCTTGTTTGGGTATTAAAGATTGAAGATTACAAACCTATAGACGAAATGAAAAAAGAAGAAACAATGAGGGACCTAATATGTACTGAGATAGAATAGCTTGTTAGTAAACTAGGGCTTGTAACCACCCTCAATATAATAAAGATGGTAGACGTCCTAGGTTACATGTATCCATTTACATCGTAGACTTCTCCAATAGAGTCTAGAAATGCATATAGCATGTGTAGTAGTTATAAGAGAAATAGTTTTCTTTATCAAGGTTAGAATAAAGAAAACCTATTTAGTAACAATGAAATGTCTTGATTATTCCGCTGTGGCATTATAACATTGTTAACATACCTAGTTTTGAGTCCATAATCTTGGAATATAACAAGTGGTATCAGAGCCTCGTGGCTCTCGATCTAGGGTTTAATAAGGTTTTCCTGTGTAATTTATTTTTCTGTTATTTTTATTAAAAAGGCAGCAGGGTTTCTCCCCGAACCCTAATTTGTTTAAAAGGTATGCGCAGTAAAATGACACATTGAAGCATCAAAATTGATGATCTGATCGTGACGTGATCAAGAAAGGTAATTTTATGCTGATCATTCTATTCAAAACGCAGGATCCATGAAATACGACAACTTTGCTTCAAAAAAGTGTCGCTGAGGATGATGGTACAGTTCTATGACATTTTGCAACAGCTATTTACTGATTACTACAGAACATGAAAATCATGTGGTAGCTAAGCATATGTGGAGGAAGGAGATTCTGTTTTGGACAGATTTTGCGACACGATTTTTGACACTTTAAGTCGTCATCTGATACTTTAAAAAAAGGTATATGTAAGAGTTATAATTGGTTTGTTTTCTGCTATTTTAGTTATCTACTTTAAGGGTCTGTTGGTGAACAAGAGATCACCGCAGCAGGTGGTCTAGTTACAAAGAAAACAACAGGTTAAAAAAAATTCCAACAGGATTTTAAATGATGTGTGAGCAGAGTATGAATGAGATTATATTACTGTTTTGACTACGTCTGATGAATATGGGATAAGATTCGTGGTTGTGAAATCCCTGATCGTTAGGATAGGTTTTGTTTCTCTATTTAGTTTCATATGTTGTTAGATTGGGATATAGGCAGCTAAGTTTATGGGCTCTGTTGATGAAGTGGTTGAATAAAAGGATAAAAGCTGTACCTATGGGTTAGTACTTGGGTCATATACGAGTTAATATATGTCTTCATTATACGTTGCTCGTGTGTGGTTTATATTCTGGTCACTTGGTTGCTGTGCTGGTTTCATTAAGTTCATGCTGATTGTTTAGCCTCGGGTTTCTGCTGTCGATATAAGTTTCTGCTGGTAGGCTTTATGGTTCCTGCTAGTAGGCTTTATGGTTCCTGCTGGTCTGCTTATGGTTTCTTCTGCTTGCCTTGTTCGATGTTGTTTTGGTTTTTGCTGCTAGTATTATAGGTCCACAGACGCCCTTGGATCTTGGACGATGTGATGCTTATGGCTTGGTTACTTCTTCTTGATTTGGTTTGGTGTTCATAACTAATGTTTTAAATACATAACATAATAATGTCTATATACATAAAGATGCATAAGTTTTATTTTGCGTTTAGACTTTATAGGAAAATGTACCCGCTCAACATTACTCCATGGTACGGGGTATATATCATTGTTAGCATAAAATAATGGCATAGACCCTTAAAGTAGGAGTGGCGGGAAGTAACTGCTGACCATAGCCCAATCCATATCAGTTTGTCGGGTGAGCCACAAGTATGTGGCCCAAAGATCAATGTGCTGGATGCAATAAAAAAGACAAAAATTAAAGTTTCAACAATAACACCTATAATTGTTTGAATATATAATTAATATATGAAGATTTGGGTAACTCATCAAGCAGGCATCCTTTGCTATTATCATCAAGAGGACTCAAACCATTCCAAAAACTACGATCAACAGTAATATCGTTGCACCAAGGGAATTTACAACAACCCACAACAACCCTACTCATAAACACCTGGAGCTCATGACTCAAGTAAATTTTATCAATTCTCTTGAACGGGCGTGAAAGATCCTATATAAAAAAAAATTAGTTATACATGAGAACAAATCCATTTATGATCAAAAGTAGGTTTATGAAAAGTGTTTTATACCTCAATCCAAGGTTTGACAGACTTGCACTTTTCAATCATAAGTGGGCTCAATACATTCTTTTGATTTACCAATTGTTCAATGTTAGGAACATTCAAAATTTTAGGCAGTGCACAGAACGGAGACCTTGTTGGGATTATAGATTTGAAGATTACAAAACCTATTAGACGAAATGAAGAAAGAAGAAACAATGAGGGACCTAATATGTAATAGATAGATAGCTTTGTTAGTAAGCTAGGGCTTGTAACCTCCCTCTATTATATAAAGAGGGTAGGCGTCTAGGTTACAGGTATCCATTCATAGTAGACTTCTCCAATGAGAGTCTAGAAATGCATAGAGCGTGTGTAGTAGTTAGTAGTAGTAATAGTTTCTTTATCATGTTTGAATAAAGAAAACCTTTTTAGTAACTTTGATATGTTCTTGATTATTCCGCTGTGCATTATATCATTGTTATCATACCCTAGTTGAGTCCAGATTCTTGGATTTAACAAGTGGTATCAGAGCCTCGTGGCTCTCGATCTAAGGTTTAATAAGGTTTTCCTGTGTAATTTATTTTTCTGTTATTTTTATTAAAAAGGCAGCAGGGTTTCTCCCCGAACCCTAATTTGTTTAAAGGTAGCAGCAGTAATGACACATGAAGGCTTCTAAATTGATGATCTGATCTGTGACGTGATCATGATGGTATTTATGCTTCATTCTTATTCAAAACGCAGGATCCATGAATTAGCGACAACTTTGCTTCAGAAAAAGTGTCGCTGATGGATATGGGACAGATCTATGACAGTTTTGCAACAGCTATGTGACTGATTAGCGACAGAACAGTGACAAATCATGTGTTGCTAAAGCATATGGGAGGAAGGAGATGCTGTTTTGTGACAGATTTTGCGACGATTTTTTGACACTTTTAAGGCGTCGTCTGGATACTTTAAAAAAAAGGTATATGTAAGAGTTATATGTTTGTTTCTGCTATTTTAGTTTATCTACTTTATGGGTCTGTTGGTGGACATGTGATCACCGCAGCAGGTGGTCGTAGTTACAAAGAAAACAACAGGTTTAAAAGAAAAGTCGCAACAGGTTGTTAAAGGATGTGTGTGTAGGTGTGAATGATGGCTGCGTCTGTGTGTATATGGTTGGATCTGCTAGTCATATGGTATGTACATGGGCCTACGTGATTATTGGCAGATTGGTTATGAATTCACAGATTTGGAAGCAGTTATGATGATAAGTCGTGGTTTGGGAAAGGATATGTTTTAATATAAATCCCTGATTGTTAGGGATTGTATATTTTCCCAAAATTACTTCCTGACTTTATGGAGTGATTTGTGGAATGTACCAGATTTATAGGAATTATATTCTTCCCATATTTCTTGCTGGGCTGAATCTGAGTACATGTAAGCATATTCATTTGTTCTGATCACACTCGGTAATTCCTACTGGTCACTTGGTTCTTGCTGGTTTCATCATGTTCCTGCTGATTGTTGGTCATGGTTCCTGCTGGTAGTTCATGGTTCCTGCTGGTAGTTCCTGCTGGTAGGCTTTGTGGTTCCTACTGGTCTGCTTATGGTTTCTTCTGCTTGCCTTGTCCGATACTGTTTGTTATTGCTGCTAGTATTATAGGTCCTCAGACGCCCTTGGATCTTGAACAATGATGATGTGTATAGTTCGTTTTGGAGATTCAGTGCATGATATGATTCTTGATTGGAACAGTTACGCGCTCTTTACAAATATTTTGGGGGGCATATGATACCATACAGTTCATGATATGATCATCACAAAATTCGAATGATCATAAGCATTGAGTGGTTTCTGGTTGATCCGTCTGAGCTCACCGAGACTATCGGCCATTGCATGTAATCGCCATGCATATATTGACTACAAGAATTATCCAAAGACATTTTGTTACATGATATTGTAATAAGCATGTCTTTTTCGCACTAAAGGAAGAGATGATCTATGCTACTGAGTTCATGATTCAAGCAGATGGTTAGTATACTTTTAAGGGGAAGCTTATTGTTCATATACTTACCATCTACATGCATCACTTGAGGGGAAGCGTTTACGAGTTGCACAAGACCCCTATTAGATGATTACAAAAAGGGGAAGAAGATTTATGATGTGCAGCTTATTATTGTGATGACATGTTTTAGCATTGTTTCTTCATGCAGGTTGTTTTGTAATATCAAATAGGGGAAGATTGTTGGGAATTACAGATTTGAAGATTACAAAACCTATTAGACGAAATGAAGAAAGAAGAAACAATGAAGGACCAAATATGTAATAGTTAGCTTTGTTAGTAAGCTAGGGTTTGTAACCATCCTCTACTATATAAAGAGGATAGGCGTCTAGGTTACAATCCATCCATTCCTAGCAGACTTCTCCAATGAGAGTCTGAGAAACGCATAGACGTCGTGTAATGTAGTAGTAATAGTAGTAGAGAAAGACCAAGACCACATGAGCTTAACGACAAAAGCAATCTCACTGATCTCATGAAGGAGTGTCATCAATGAACTCATTTCGGGGGAGATTGTTAGCCTCAAAATATTGAGCCGAACAGGAAGTTCGTTCATTACGTGTACGAGTCTCGGTCATTTAATTAGTTAATGTTGTAATAGTATAATATCAGGAATCGGGCTCGATAGTTAAGCTAATATTGTATATGTTTCGGGTTTAATCCCAAGCAGGACCCGATCTCGGGTCCTAGTCAAATATCCCGCACGTCACTTTAAAGTGTTGGGGTATATATACCTTTTCCTCTTTGGAAAAGGTAAGAGAGAGTTCATTTTAATATATCTTTCTCATTTCCTTTTCTATATTCTCTCTCAACTCTCTCTTTTGTTTCTCTCTCTAAAACTTTCATTTATTCTTCTCTTTTCTTCTTTGATTCGTGGTTTGTTATATGTTTTTTTTGAACAGGGTTTGTTATATGTTATGAAGTGATTATCGGGATCCTACAATTATATTCCAAAATTGGGGGTTAAGGGATAACGGGTGTTAAGGGTTTGTTTGGTTTAAGGACTAATAATGTTAGTCCTTGGGGACTAACCGTGAAAATCCTTAAGGACTGGTGGTGAAAAAGGCTTAACAGGGATAGGGATATGGTTAAGTATTGGGTCGGTTTGGTGTTTTGGGCTTTTAATGATATAAGGCTTAAGTCTTATGTGTTAATGGGCTAATCCGGCCCATTAACTTGGGTTGGGTTGGCCTACTAAGATGCATACGCTTTCGACTTCGGTTTTTCACGCTCTTTCCAATTCCGTGCTCGGTTTTGTTCGGTTTTTGCCCCGTTTTTGTCTTTTTGTGAATATCCGTTACTAGCACAATACATAACGCAAAACAAGCATATATTTGGCATTTTATGTCCGTTCAAATTGGCTCATCTTTGACTTTAAATATATGTTTTTGTGTTATATAATACTTGATGAAAATTATACCAATGAAAATTACATTTAAAGCTCAATCTATTCATATATTTTGCATCGAGTATTATATAACACACACAAAGATATATAAGGTCAAAGTTGAACCAGTTTGACTTTTCTGGACACTTATTATGGGACGGAGGTAGTAAATCCCAATCTATAAAGATTTAACATACGAGTATTCAATATAGGGTTATGATTCTACAAAGAATTTAATTCATAGCATCCCAATCCGAGAAAGAACAAAACTCCTGCCAATCCAAATCCCACCATAGAGGTGTTTTGTTGGATTCCCATATGTGTCCTCTTTGTAATGCTGCTATGGAGGATGTTCAGCATGTTTTCTTTTTCAATACATCTATTAGCAACGTAACTGAAGACATTCCAATAGATATAGTATCCCTTACAAACTTAAAAACATAGACTAGTGAAAAATAACATCCATTTAAAAGAATGTAAAGTTGTATTTGTGTTAGTTTACCTTCAATTCACAAACATATATAGACTAGTGAAGACATTCTAATAGATATAGTTCCCTGACTAGTAGGCGTATGTGGGCGAGCTCTGATTGGAACCTGTTGTTAATCAGTTTTGCATGTAAGGGGACTTCATTCTTCTTTCTTTTTTAGTTTCTGTTTTGATAGCATGACTATGCTAGTGTATCGTAATCTTTAGATTCTTGGTAGTCAAATGGAGTAATAAAAACGTTTATGCGGTTAAAAAATATTAATATCACTAGTAGGGAATCTACATTGTGTTATGACAACAGGAAAGAGGCGTAGTTGGCGACTACTCGTAGTAACTGTAAAATAGCAAAGATAATATATTATTGATTGTGTTTTTGTCTCATTACATAATATGATCTCATGTCTATTTATAATAGAATATGGCTTGATAAATAAGCTAACCCTAAACCTAATGGACCCAAGCCCACAACTGGGTTTGGGCCATAACCTAATCGTCTAATACTCCCCGCAGTTTGAACGGCAGCATTCCGGACGGTCAAACTGGAATAAATGTTGAAAGCCACTTTTTTCTTCTTTTTTCATCTTCTTTTTTTGTTTGTTCGAGCGGAAGTATAATTGTATTTGGCGGCATAGTTGTTTATTGCTTGCAGCATCCTTCTTTGCGTGACGATTTTTTTTACGTCATGGCTTGCTTTGCCTTTAGAAGGGAGCGGCAATTTGATGATCAACTTTTGTTGTCAACGACAATGATCTTCGACAATGAAATCAAATAGATGATGAAGAAAAAAAAAGTTGATGGAAGGAAACTTAACATTTTTTTAACGGCTTGGGTTTAGGGTTTATGAATTGAAGACGAAAAACAAAATCCTAAAAAACATTAAAGCGAGAAGAGAATAAAGGGATATCCCTCGATATTCACCGGCAAGTTAGCGTATGACCGCAAGGATAGCAAATTTTTTGAAGGATTTTTACTAGAGCTGTGATACCATGTAAATAACAATAGAAATGATTTATTGATTGTGTTTTTGTCTATTACATAATATGATTCATATCTATTTATAATAGAATATGGATTGATAACTAAGCTAACCCTATAAACCTAATGGAACCAAGCCCACATCTTGAGTTTGGGCCATAACCATAATCGTCTAATTGTAAACAAGCATATGATTTACACAAATCCTGAAATGCGCAAAAATCGTATTAGAACACAGGACAAAAGGTGGTCAGCTCTAATTAAAAGGTGAGAAACAAAATTTGACATTTTTTAAAAAAATGTGTATTAATCGACATATAGTATAATATTTATATTTATATATTATTTATATTTATAATATATATATATATATAATAATATTATATATATACTATATAATATATAGTTAGGATCTTATAAGGAAAGTTTTCTTAAAATAAAAAGGATAAGAAGTAACTATAATCGCATATCCGGGGTGCACCGACTAAAATTAGATGCATCTCTATAATCTTAGATGCATTTTAATGCATCATAATGTGTTTTCTAGCTTTTAATTAGATGCATATACGTATATTAGATGCACTTCATCATTTCTCTTGTTTTTTGTTCCTCTACATGTGTCAAAATCATGAAAATTAATTTGCACCATCTACATATCAAATTAACTTTCGAAACTCGACATGGTGCATCTAAATGAATAAAAATGCATATTTTATTTAATGAATGTCGTTGCATTCTAAATGTGTTGTATTTAGTCACTTCTTACACTTCTTATTTTTAAATTTACCCTCGCTCGATCTCTACTTTTTTATTTTTATATATTCAATATATATTTTATTATATATTTATTTAAATATTATTTTTTAATTAATATATATATTATGATGCATGCTTTAAAATGTAGGCAATTGCCTACTTTTTTTTGACAAAAATAGAACACCACTTATATAAAGATTGCAATTACACCCCTTTTAAACATTCTTCATTTCCATCTTTTATCTCAAAGATATAACATATCTTGTTGACTACTCTTTACCATCATCCAATCCGGCGCCAAAATCTCCCGCCAAAAAACTTGCAAGAGCATATTATATGGCTGTATTGTTGTATGTGGTTCCAATTTTAGAAACACAATAGTTTACAGGAAAAAAATTGTGTTCGACTCCATGAGTTTTTCAAGGACTGATCCAAATCACGAAGAAGAAATCATATCAGGAGAGATTTATTATCACATTCGTTTTTTATTATAATTTAAAATATTTTTGAAGTAAAAAAAGAGATATATTGGCATATGTGGTTGTATGATCCGAGTAAATGTAAACTGTTATGAGTGGATTATGTGGTATTGGTACTATGGGTTATTTGTAAGTGTGGTACGTGGTATGTGGGTTACTGAGTTTGGTCTGAGTTTGGTATGTAGGTTACTGAGTTTGGTATGTGGGTTACTGAGTTTGTGTATTCTTTGTGTACTAAGTTTGGTTACTCTATCTTAGTATGTGGATCTATGTAAATGTATTGTACTGGGTTACTGAGGGTTTTGGTCTGCATAGTATGTGACTAAGGTTATTTTTAAGATCTAAGTAGTGGCTATGACTATCTTAGTTTCCCTTGGATCCCTATTTGCTTTATGATTGCATTTCAACAGAATTTCCAATGCTTCACTCGTCTTTTTTGACATAAGTTTATTAGATATGTTAGGAATGTTTGATTTGTATCTGTTTGTATCTTTAAGTTCATGTACTGGTGACTTTTATTGTTGTTCTGTTATCTTACTTTGCTTGGTTTTTGTTCTTAATAGATGAAAATAATGATGAATATGAACACACGCTAATTGATGATATCGACCACAATGGTTTTCTCATGCAAGAAGAAGTAACATATGTTACACATATTTACCATGGATCTTTAAGGCATACTATTTTAGGAAGAAAATTTTCCTCTTTTGATGATGCATATGATTTTTACAACCAGTATGGTCGATCCAAGGGTTTTGGTATTCGAAAGCATCAACTTAATAGATACAAAGACACAAACAAAGTTTGTCGAAGAAAATTTATATGTAACAAGGAAGGTTTTATGGATATGAATGATAAGAGACAGTTACGCGATGATGTAAAACGTCATTGTAGTATACGAACCAGTTGTAAGGCCCTAATGCAAGTGACATTATCAAGTGAAGGTGGTGAGTGGGTTGTAGACAAGTTTAATGATGAATACAATCATCCTTTTGATTATCCATCAAAAGTAATCAAACAAAGGTCTCATAACATGTTTCATCATTCCAATGAATGCAAAGATGTTGTAACATTACTGTCAAAAGCAGGGATGAAGCCTTCGGAAATCACTAAAATAGTTTATGCCTTTAGAGGTGGTGAAGAGGATCAACTCACTCGAGTTCAATGTTCCACTATTGTTAGTGATGAGAGAAAATGCAACTTAGGCATAGAATGTCATGGAATTATCATGCATTTCAAAGAAAAGGTTGAGTTGGATAAAGATTTTTTACTTTGCAATGGACATAAATGAAGATGGCTGATAATCGTCAAACGCGTGTCGTAATAATATAAAGTTTACCCCGTTAGATAAGAAAATTACTTTAGGAAAAGTAATAGTCTATCTTTCGAGTGTCGTTTCCACGGCGAGAGATGGATTGAAATTCACGAGAATATTTCGTTTGATGCTTGATTATCTTTTAATGATTTTGGTTTAAAGACAATTTTTAATACTAAGAAAATTAAACTAATTTTAACACTAGAATTATATTAAACAATTAAACTACGAGAATTATGCTAAAATGATCTAAAAGATTATTAAAATGCTAAATGCTTGGAAGTTTTGACTCATGTAAAGTTCATCAAGTGTGAATTAAGGTCTATTAACGAATTAATTTCCTTAGAAAAGATAATTATCTCACAACGTTGGTTTATTTTGACAAAAATCTCTCAAAAAGATATTAATTACTAGATGTATAGTTTGACTATTTCTCCGGCTTTTGCCCTTTGAAACATTCAAACTATAAATCTAAATAATCGAAGATTATTAATTAATTAAACCCTCTTTCAAATCCACACTTAATTCCCAATTCACAATATCACTTAACAAGCACTAATAAAACTACTCACTACGCAAAATGATAAAATAAGCAAAGCAAAACATTTTTATTCTAAGCTACACTAATGTATTGAAAAAGGATAGAAAATTGAACCGAATTGAAGAGCCGCAAATAAGCGATAACCATCCGATTTAATAAGCTAAAGAAAATATTTAAATTCTATCTAGCTTATTAAATCCTTAAGCTCCACGCCTCATGAGATGACCGGTACCAAAAACACAAAAACAAATAAACTGGTAAGAATATAACAGTTACTATTTCAATTGCAGATTCAGGTTACATTAACCACATGGCCCAAACGCACCCTAATCCAAATGAGGCCCAAAAATTCCAAACGAGGCCTAAAATTACTCATCTATGGGCTAACTACTAAAAAGGGTACTAATATTCAATCTAACTCATTCAAATGAGTTTAAAAATTCTAACAACAAGATACTTCTATGCAAATCTTTTAACCGAACATTACTAGTGCTATTGTAATAAGCTAAAACATTAAACTAGATGAAATAAGCTAGATCCAAATTGGTACGAAATAAGCCAAAGAGATAAAACTAATTCGAAACTCACTATTAAGCTAATAAGAAATTTAAATCACCTATTCCTAAAGATTTGTTTTAAGCATTGAGATTAAACTATTTAGAAACTTAACTAGATGAGATCTATTTAAGCAAATCGAAATTTAAACACATTAAACCCAAACCGAGTCAATAAGCACTTCTAAATTTCTTACGCTAAACTAAATAAGCACTATGAGATTAAAACTACACTAGATAACACATGCGAATGAAACTTAAAGATTTAAGAATAACATTTTCTGACAACTACCGAATGAAATAAGCATTTATCTAACCAAATAAGCTCTCGATACTAAAAAGTGTCAAAGATTTATTTTAAAAATAAGCCGAGTATAAAAACTCGATGCACTTTTTCTTTGTCGTTCGAATCGAGCTAGAGGAGAAAGAGAAGAAGTAAGACCACAAAAAGCTATAATGAAAAGCTTATATGATCCAGAAAATAAGCCATGAATTTAGCTTATCAAATAATCTAGACGAACAAAAAAATAGAGTTAAGATGCGAGAATAAGCTAGATAGAAACAAAACAAACCTCAAACAATTTATATTAATAAGCTTTCAAGATCCAAGTACAATAAGCTCAAGATAAAGATTTTACAAAATTCATAATAAGCTAAATGAAACATGAAAAATAAGCTTGATAAAAAAACTACACTACATAATTTTTAAACTAAAAAAACGAAAGAAAGATATCCTCCCACGCATCATTTATAGCCCATTGATTTCTCTTCGATCTCCAAACCTTGTACATGCCAGCACACTTATTATCCGATCCACCACTTGCAATTAAACACGTGGCCTTCTTATCCACTCAGACGCGTTTTCTTTTATTTCTTGCCTCAACCGTGTGAATTGAATTGAGAGTATAAGAAAAAGGGCACGTGGCACAGTATAAGTGGAGGTCTCATTATAAGTGGAATGTCATGTGATATTCTCATATTTGTTTAAAGGCACGTGAGGTAGTCTTGCCTCCATTTGCTTCTTATCAATTTTAATTATATCATAGAGGGGCCTAATTGTTGTTGGGCTTGAGTTGATGGGCTGACTAGAGCTTATAGAAAACATAGGCTGTCCCGACCCATTTAAATGGGTAACGGGCTGACCTAATAAGCAACGAAAGCACCGTCAGACTCGTAATCTCGCGCTCTTTCCAATGTCGTGCTAGGTTTTGTCCGTTTTGCTTTTGTTTTTGTCCTTTTCTGAATATCCGTTACCTGCGCATCATAAATCACAAAACACACAAATATAATGCATTTTTGATATATTTTGATCAATTTAGGCTCGTTTGTATATGCGTAAAAGGTTTGTGTAATTTAATCATCCTTACTCAAATCCCCTTACTAACTTTTTCCCGTGTCCTACGCATTGCAATAATAAAGTAACACTATTTGTAAGACCTAGATCAAATCCCCTTCGACTTATTACCTCGAAAGTAGCTACAGTGCTTCATCAAGAGAATTAAGACTATTAGTTACGAAAAGCTCCGTTTTTTTTACCATTTTTATTATATACAACTTATTACCACACATATTTTTTATTTTTGCTTATTTATACATTTTTTTTGTATTTTTTCTTTTAAGCAACTATTCTAACTGTCTTCGAACTTTCAGTCTATTTTACCTAACTTTTAGGGTCACGGAATAAGAAGCACTTCAATCCTAAAATGCCCAAAGAGGATAAATTCATCGTCCTCGACTTTTCACTTGTCCCAAACCAAGCTTAAAACGAAATCACCGTTAAATGTAAGTTAAGATGCTAACAAATTTCATATTGGTAAACCTGTAAACGTTTACACTCCCGACAATTATTATTATTTATTAGGTGAATTGTGCCATTCGAATTTCAACCATGGATCACGTTTTGCAAAATTCTATGCTTCCACGTTCCACCGAGATAATGTGTTAGAGAAGGCATGAGAGCTACCATGTAGCGACTTTCGTCTCGGCACATCCCAACCTTGCGGCTAAGTGACCAGGATTTTGACACCCATAAAGACTAGTATCGAGACTCACAGACCTTCGGTTTCAAAAACTCTTAGGTTTCACGTATATACATAGCTTATTTAAAATAAAATAGTCTTAGTTCGAAAGCATATTTAAATTTAAAAAAAAAAGGTTTTCCCTATTTTTATTAAATCACATTTATTGCACTTAACATTAATATAATTATGATGCAATTGAAATCCTCGACCTTTTGAAGGCTGACAACAACCGGTTGTGAGCATGCAAGAATGCATCAATCCTGTTATCGGTCTCAGTTCTTATTCTCAATCATGGGCCATTTTAGAAGGCTGCAACATCGGTTGTAAGCCGGCAAGATGCATCAAACTTTTATCAGCCCACAGTTTATAATTATTATTCATCATCATATTCATTCATTTTTTTCATTTTTTTATTATTATTTTTATTTTACACTTTATATTACCACGATATATAGAGAAAATTTCTTTTTGGAAAATTTAAGTATAAATTTGAACTAAGACTAAAATTATTGCTATCGACTACATTTCAAATTCAAAAATTATTGATTTAAGTTTAATTTTCAAAAATAGCACGTATTATTAGTCTGGTTAGGAGCTTATGGGAGAAAAGGCCACAAATTACACACATGAGCTTGTAAGATTTCCAAATAATCCTTGTTTAGTATCCAACTCATAATTAACTCTATCATTTTTCGTTCTTCGCAAATTTAAAATCTTTAATAAAAAGATCCGCGAATTCTTAGTCTAAAAGTTAAGGAACAAGGCATAGAGCTCAATCACCGCTCGATCGAGTCAAATTTATTCTTTTCTACAAGCAGTGAAAGTCAAAACTTTGTGACAAAAACACTGTATTTTAATTTTTGAAAAATTTTAAATTTTTATCATTTTTTTTGGTTTTGGTGGTTAAAACAGGGTACGTAAAACATCGACTGCAGGCACATCAAATCGATAGAACCCCCCCCCCCTTAACTAGAATCCGACATTGTCCTCAATGTTTTAAGAAGGGTCTCTACGTAATTCTAAAGCCGTTTATTAAGTGTGCACAAAGATAAACGTTAGTCGATAAGATTAGGATATTGGATTCCCATAATGAAGCTGAGGATGTGAAGCTCGAATGGATCAGTAAGGTCAAAACACGAGCACGAGAGGCATCAATCCAGGGCAATCTATGGGACATACAACAAACAATAAAAACAGAGAAAGAAAGAGGCGAGCCTCCTCACAACACAAAACACTTATTCATTACTACTACTTAATTAATAATTAGGATAAGCATGGGTTTCCACCCACGAAGCGCTTATTTTTGTTAACCGAGTCTTGAGCCTGACTCGATCCCTATACTTGAACTGGTCAATGAGGATAGAAATAGAGAAACGGAACATCCAAGATAGGAATGTTTCCTCCATAGATCATCATCGGGCTTCTTCAGAAAATGTATCTGGAAAGCTTTTAATGCCCTGATGAGATAAGAGATGACACTCTTGTCCTCATTTTCAGGAATGAAAATGGAAGCAAGTGTCCATATCACTGGTCAAGGGTGGTGGGTGGGTACAAAGTACTAGGCTTATAGAACATGATGTTTTTAGAAATATCACCCACCCTTTTGGAAGTCAAAATTCCCGTTTAGCGGGATCATGGTAATTCCTTTCAGCCAGACGATTTCCAGGAGGACGTGTGGATGATGGAACATCAAAAATGAAATGACTCCTTTACAGAAAGTGAAGGGGAATCATTGCTAAGCAATTTTTAAGGAAAAAGAAGTTTCCCTTCAGTAGTCATAGTCATCTTCTCAATGCCCCTCTCGGTGGCTTCGAAATAGTCATACGGAGTATAGAAATAATCGATCTCCTCATTAAGAGAGTCACTATCCTCAAAGAGGGATATGAGAGCTAGAGAAGAATTTGATTATAGATCAGAATTTTCAGATTTAATTCTTCCGTTGGGGTCTAAAGGGGATGAATTAACATACAAACAATTTCTTAACAGACGAATTCCTTCCTTAGGGATCAAGTATCGGCTTCATTAATTCCCGGTGGAATTAAATTGATATGAGTGAGTTCACCGGAGAACTCCTCGAGAAGAGAATCGATCTTAGTAGAAATGATTTCTTCATCAAAAAGAGGGTTCGAATAAATTTCCTTCGGAATGTCCTCATTAGAAAATGACTCGTCGTCACTAGAGGAAAAATCATCGTCAGAATCAAAGAGAGGATTAGAAGATGTCGTAAAATCATCACAAACGGGCACATCACACTCACTTTCGATATCGGAAAAATCCTCGGACTCACTTGGGATTGGGACAAGGTTCTCAACACTAGACTTTATTACTTCGTCTGATTCTGTTTCCAAAATAGTGCTAAGATGCTCGTCCCCCATACTTAGAGAGTTATCGGGTTCCTCGGTTGGTAAATCGGGTGTGATTGCGATAGTATACTCCTCGTCATCATCTTCGTAGTAGTAGGCAGGACGATTCCATCTCGGAAGATTAATATATTCTGCAGCTTCTTCACTTATTAATTTGCCAAATCCTTTAAGAAAGTTTTTGAAGCAATTCTTGTATATCCTTAGGTTGAGCATGCTGAATTTCAAAAAAAAATCTCCTAAGCTCTTGTTAAAACCTTCGGTGTTTCTGTACTGTGGGTTACTGAGTTTGGTCTGCATAGTATGATACTATAGGTTATTTTTAAGATCTAAGTAGTGGTTATGACTATCTTAGTTTCCTTTGGATCCCTATTTGCTTTATGATTGCATTTCAACAGAATTTCCAATGCTTCACTCGTCTTTTTTGACATAAGTTTATTAGATATGTTAGGAATGTTTGATTTGTATCTGTTTGTATCTTTAAGTTCATGTACTGGTGACTTTTATTGTTGTTCTGTTATCTTACTTTGCTTAGTTTTTGTTCTTAATAGATGAAAATAATGATGAATATGAACACACGCTAATTGATGATATCGACCACAATGGTTTTCTCATGCAAGAAGAAGTAACAGATGTTACACATATTTACCATGGATTTTTAAGGCATACTATTTTAGGAAGAAAATTTTCCTCTTTTGATGATGCATATGATTTTTACAACCAGTATGGTCGATCCAAGGGTTTTGGTATTCGAAAGCATCAACTTAATAGATACAAAGACACAAAAAAAGTTTATCGGCGAATATTTTCTTGTAACAAGGAAGGTTTTAAGGATATGAATGATAAGAGACAGTTACGCGATGATGTAAAACGTCGTTGTATTACACGAACCGGTTGTAAGGTCCTAATGCAAGTGACATTATCAAGTGAAGGTGGTGAGTGGGTTGTAGACAAGTTTAGTGATGAACACAATCATCCTTTTGATTCTCCATCAACAGTAATAAAGCAAAGGTCTCATAGCATCTTTCATCGTCCCACTGAATGCAAAGATGTTGTAACATTATTGTCAAAAGCAGGGATGAAGCCTTCCGAAATCACCAAAATAGTTAATGCCTTTAGAGGTGGTGAAGAGGATCAACTCACTCGAGTTCAATGTTCCACTATTGTTAGTGAAGAGAGAAAATGCAACTTAGGCAAAGAATGTCATGGAATTATCATGCATTTCAAAGAAAAGGCTGAGTTAGATAAAGATTTTTTACTTTGCAATGGACATAAAATAAGATGGCTGATAATCGTCAAACGCGTGTCGTAATAATATAAAGTTTACCCCGTTAGATAAGAAAATTACTTTAGGAAAAGTAATAGTCTATCTTTCGAGTGTCGTTTCCACGGCGAGAGATGAATTGAAATTCACGAGAATATTTCGTTTGATGCTTGATTATCTTTTAATGATTTTGGTTTAAAGACAATTTTTAATACTAAGAAACTTAAACTAATTTTAACACTAGAATTATATTAAACAATTAAACTACAAGAATTATGCTAAAATGATCTAAAAGATTATTAAAATTCAAATGCTTGCTACGTGACATGAAAAGTTCATCAAGTGTGAATTAAGGTCTATTAACGAATTAATTTCCTTAGAAAAGATAATTATCTCACAACGTAGGTTTATTTTGACAAAAATCTCTTAAAAATATATTAATTACTAGATGTATAGTTTGAATATTTCTTCGGCTTTTGCCCATTGAAACATTCAAACTATAAATCTAAATAATCAAAGATTATTAATTAGTTAACCCTTTTTTCAAATCCACATTTATATCCCAATTCACAATATCACTTAACAAGCACTAATTAAACTACTCACTACGCATAATGATAAAATAAGCTAAGCAAAACATTTTATTCTAAGCTATACTATTAAATTGAAAAAGGATAGAAAATTAAACCGAATTGAAGAGCCGCAAATAAGCGATAACCACCCGATTTAATAAGCTAAAAAATATATTTAAATTCTATCTAGCTTATTAAATCCTTAAGCTCCACGCCTCATGAGATGACCGGTACCAAAAACACAAAAACAAATAAACTGTTAAGAATATAATAGTTACTATTTCAATTGCAGATTTAGGTTACATTAACCACATGGCCCAAACGCACCCTAATCCAAATGAGGCCCAAAAATTCCAAACGAGGCCTAAACTTACTCATCTATGGGCTAACTACTAAAAAGGGTACTAATATTCAATCTAACTCATTCAAATGAGTTTAAAAATTCTAACAGCAAGATACTTCTATGCAAATCTTTTAACCAACTAGTGCTATTGTAATAAGCTAAAACATTATACTAGATGAAATAAGCTAGATCCAAATTGGTACGAAATAAGCCAAAGAGATAAAACTAATTCGAAACTCACTATTAAGCTAATAAGAAATTTAAATCACCTATTCCTAAAGATTTGTTTTAAGCATTGAGATTAAAACTATTTAGAAACTTAACTAGATGAGATCTATTTAAGCAAAATCAAAATTTAAACACATTAAACCCAAACCGAGTCAATAAGCACTTCTAAATTTCTTACACTAAACTAAATAAGCATTATGAGATTAAAACTACACTAGATAACACATGCGAATGAAACTTATATATTTAAGAAACTATTTTGACAACTACCGAATGAAATAAGCATTTATATAACCAAATAAGCTCTCGATACTAAAAAGTGTCAGATTTATTTTAAAAATAAGCTGAGTATAAAAACTCAATGCACTTTTTCTTTGTGTTTGAATCGAGCTAGAGGAGAAAGAGAAGATGTAAGACCACAAAAAGCTATAATGAAAAGCTTATATGATCCAGAAAATAAGCCATGAATTTAGCTTATTAAATAAGCTAGACGAACAAAAAAAATAGAGTTAAGATGTGAGAATAAGCTAGATAGAAACAAAACAAACCTCAAACAATTTATATTAATAAGCTTTCAAGATCCAAGTACAATAAGCTCAAGATAAAGCTTTTACAAAATTCATAATAAGCTAAATGAAACATGAAAAATAAGCTTGATAAAAAAACTACACTACATAATTTTTAGACTAAAAAAACAAAAGAAAGATAAATCTACATGCGTTCCTCCCACGCATCATTTATAGCCCATTGATTTCTCTTGGACCTCCAAACCTTGTACATGCCAGCACACTTATTATCCAATCCACCACTTGCAATTAAACATGTGGCATTCTTATCTACTCAGACACGTTTTCTTTTATTTCTTGCCTTGACCGTGTGAATTGAATTGAAAGTATAAGAAAAAGGGCACGTGGCACAGTATAAGTGGATGTCTCATTATAAGTGGAATGTCATGTGATATTCTCATATTTATTTAAAGGCACGTGAGGTAGTCTTGCCTCCATTTGCTTCTTATTAATTTTAATTAGATCATAGATGGGCCTAATTGTTGTTGGGCTTGAGTTGATGGGCTGACTAGAGCTTATAGAAAACATGGGCTGGCCCGACCCATTTAAATGGGTAACGGGCTGGCCTAATAAGCAATGAAAGCACCGTCGGACTCGTAATCTCGCGCTCTTTTCAATGCCATGCTCGGTTTTGTCCATTTTGCCTTTGTTTTTGTCCTTTTCTGAATATCCGTTACCTGCACATCATAAATCACAAAACACACAAATATAATGCATTTTTGATATATTTTGATCAATTTAGGCTCGTTTTTATAGGTAAAAGGTATGTGTAATTAAGCACATACGAAAATCCCCCATACTAAACTATTGTCGTGTCCTCACGCAATGCCATAAGTAAACACTTTAGAAGACCAAGAATCTTAATCCCCTTTGACTAATTACCTCAAAAAGTAGCTAAGTGTTCATCAAAGAGAATTAAAGACTCATTAGCTTCGAAAAGCCTCGTTTTTACCATTTTTAAATTAACGTACGCTTAAATGCTAATTGTCATAGTATAAACATAACTTTTCAGCTCCCTATATTCCTAAATCCTTCTACCATATTTTTATTATTATATATTGGCGGTCAAAAATTAATGCTTATTACATAAGGGTAAACCCGGTTTAGACCATAATTAGTTTGAAAATCGTTCCTAAAGAACGATTTTATGGTGAGAATATGGTCACATTAAGGGGTTCTAATTTCGCTCATGATTTCGGGGTTTATCCTTTTTATTTCATCCGAAACAACTCAACTATGAGTCCAAAGACGAAGGCTTTATTTAGATAACTCAGGAGTCAAAATTTAGCTTTATAATTAACATTATTAAAACTCGGTCCTTTAGAAGGCTGCAACATCAGTTGTGAGCCGGCAAGATGCAGCAAACATATTTCAACCTTGGTAATTTCCTCTACCTTTTAGAAGGTTGCAACATCGGCTGTGAGCCGGAAAGATACAACAAACTTTTATCAGTCTCGGATTATTATTGTGTGCCTTATTTAGAAGACTGCAACATCGGTTATGAGTCGGCAACCCACAGTTTTATTATAATTATTACCTCAACCCTTTAAACGACTACCACATCGGTTGTGAGCTGGCAAGAGGTAGTGGTCTTATTTTGGCTTTGGTTTATTACATACTTTTATTATTATTAGCCAAATTTCAAGTCCTGCTTGTCTTTTAACATCTGCCAATCGGTATCTGTGAGGCCAGGCAAAAGAGATAGTATCCTAATTTCCCCGAAACACATGACACAAAGTCATGTGTACCTTAATTTCACCCAATAGGAATCTCTACGAAGAGATTTAAATCGAATTGCAAAAACCAAAGTAACTTTATTTATTTAACAATTATATAACGTTTATTAAGCTGGTGGGAGCAAAAAGCCACAATTAACCTCTATGAGCTCTAAAGAGATCCAACTACTCCACGCTTAGCATCGTAAACTATTGATGTCTCAATACAGTCACATATCATTTTTTGTTCTTTTGCAAAATTTTTATAGATTAATGGAAACGCTAAGTCTCGAAAGCTAAGGGAAAAGCTAGAGTTAAAACTCGGTCAAGTAAAAATCTGCCTAATTCTACAGGCCTACTTATTTATATATTTTTATATTTTCATCATTTTTCCACTTTTTTCTCTTTTTTAAGCAAACAATACAATAAAAATTTAAAATTTTGGTCAAAACGGGGTTGCGTGGGAACACAGACAGACACAGGTATGATTATATTTCAGCAGAAACCCCCCCCCCCCCACACTTAGAATGGAACATTGGCCTCAATGCTCAAAAATATCGGGTTTTACCCTCACACTTAGGAACGAAAAAGGCAAATGCAAAAAATTTCAATTGTGAAAAGGGACACACATATATATATAAGATCAGGATTAAGGATTCCAAAATAAGCAGAAGATCGAAGATCGGATGATTGGAGGATTGAAAACAAGTACGGGTCTTCATGATCTTAAGGAATCCTACAAAAACAGAACCACACACCATAGAAAGAAGCACGCCCCCACACACTTGGGCTATAAAATCGCATACTTATTTATTAAGAAAATATAAAGAAGAAAAGACACGGGTTGCCTCCCGAGAAGCGCTTGTTTTTGTGCGAGTCTCTAGCTTGTTTTTACTGGTTTTTCAGCAGCAATAAAATATAAAAAATTATCAACAATTTATATCATATATTGTATCTCTATCTGATGCTGTAAGAATTTTTAATAACAAGTCCTAAATGTTATAGAGCAAACTACTTCACGTCATTTGAATTTTTTATTTAATAATTATTGAAAATCATACTTTTTTTACTATTTTTTTCCATTAGCAATTAGATATAAAAAATTGTTAATAATAAATATCTAATACCGTATCTTTATATGATGTTTAAGAATGTTTAATTATAAGTTCTAAAGTTGGTTATCAGCACACTATGTCACATCATCCATGACTTATATATTAATAATAATTAAAAATCTAACTTTTTTTAACTTATTTTTTAGTTATAATTTAAATATTAAAATCAAGAACATTAGTAAATATGCGTATTGTATCTCTATATAATGTTTTAGTAATATTTGGGTATAAGTTCTAAAAGATATAAATTAAATTATCTCAGGTCATGCGATGTTATATTTACTAATAAGTGATAATGATACTTTCTACTAGTTTTTAAAGTAGCAATGAAATATAAAAGCAATTAAATATAAAAAAGTTACTAGTAGTTAACATAAGATAGTGTAGATCTCTTAAACGAGTTAACAATTTCTATTTATTAGTTCTAAGTGATGTGTAAAAACTATGGTCACAATCATGTGACTTTTATACGAATAATTGTGGTGGAAAACATTTATACATTTTACTTGTTTTTCAGTAGGAATTAAATATAAAAAATTATAGGTAATTAATATAAGATATTGTATCTTTATAAGAAATTTTTTGGATATTTAAATATAGGTTGTAAGTGATATAGAGTAATGTAATATAGCTCATGTGACTTTTATATTTAATAATAAGTAAAAATCATACCTTTCACTGGTTTTCTAGTAACAATTAAACATAAAAAATTATCAGATATTGCATCTCTATCTAATTTTTAAAGGATCTTTAAGTACCAGTTGTAAGTGATATAGGGAAAGCTATGTCACATCATGTGACTTTTATATAAAATAATATGTAATAATTATACTTTTTACTGGTTTTCCAGCAACAATAAAATATAAAAAATTATCAATAATTAATATCATATATTGTATCTCTATCTGATGCTGTAAGAATTTTTAATTACAAGTTCTAAATGTTATAGAGCAAACTATTTCACGTCATTTGAATTTTTTATTTAATAATTATTGAAAATCATACTTTTTTACTATTTTTTCTATTAGCAATTAGATATAAAAAATTGTTAATAATAAATATCTAATACCGTATCTTTATATGATGTTTAAGGATGTTTAATTATAAGTTCTAAGTGATATATAGCACACTATGTCACATCATATGACTTATATATATTTAATAATAAGTTAAAATCATAATTTTTTACTTGTCTTTTAAGTATAATTTAAATATAAAAAAATAACATTAGTAAATATGAGATATTGTATCTCTATATAATGTTTTAATAATATTTGGTTACAAGTTCTAAATGATATAAATCAAATTATCTCAGGGCATGCGATTTTATATTTACTAATAAGTGAAAATCATACTTTCTACTAGTTTTTCCAGTAGCAATTAAATATAAAAGCAATTAAATATAAAAAAGTTACCAGTAGTTAACATAACATAATGTATATCTCTTAAATGTGTTAACAATGTTTATTTATTAGTTCTAAGTGATATAGAGCAAACTATGTCACATCATGTGACTTTTATACCTAATAATTAGTGAAAATCATAATTTTTACTGGTTTTTCAGTAGAAATTAAATATAAAAATATTATAGGTAATTAATATCAGATATTGTATCTTTATCAGATATTTTTTTGATATTTAAATATAGGTTGTAAGTGATATAGAGCAAAGTAATATAGCTCATGTGAATTTTATATTTAATAATAAGTGAAAATCATACCTTTCACTGGTTTTCTAGTAGCAATTAAACATAAAAAATTATCAGTAATTAATATCAGATATTGCATCTTGATAGACGTCAAATGCGTGTCGTAATAATATAAAGTATACCCCGTTAGATAAGAAAATTACTTTAGGAAAAGTAATAGTCTATCTTCCGAGTGTCGTTTCCACGGCGAGAGATGAATTGAAATTCACGAGAATGTTTCGTTTGATGCTTGATTATCTTTTAATGATTTTGGTTTAAATACTATTTTTAATACTAAGAAAATTAAACTAATTTTAACACTAGAATTATAATAAACAATTAAACTACGAGAATTATGATAAAATGATCTAAAAGATTATTAAAATGCAAATGCTTGCTAAGTGATGTGAAAAGTTCATTAAGTGTGAATTAAGGTCAATTAACAAATTAATTTCCTTTAAAAAGATAATTATCTCACAACGTTGGTTTATTTTGACAAAAATATCTTAAAAAGATATTAATTACTAGATGTGTAGTTTGACTGTTTCTCCGGCTTTTTCCCTTCAAAACATTCAAACTATAAATCTAAATAATCGAAGATTATTAATTAGGTAACCCTTTTTCAAATCCACACTTAATTCCCAATTCATAATATCACTTAACAAGCACTAATTAAACATTGTAACATAATGATAAATTAAACTAAGCAAAACATTTTATTCTAAGCTATACTATTGAATTGAAAAAGGATAGAAAATTGAACAGAATTGAAGAGCCGCAAATAAGCAACAACCACTTGATTTAATAAGCTAAAAAAATATTTAAATTCTATCTAGCTTATTAAACCCTTAAGCTCCACGCCTCAAGAGATGATCGGTACCAAAAACACAAAAACAAATAAACTATTAAGAATATAGCAGTTACCTTTTCAATTGCAGATTTAGGTTACATTAACCAGATGGCCCAAACGCACCCTAATCCAAATGAGGCCCAAAAATTCCAAACGAGGCATAAAATTACTCATCTATGGGCTAACTACTAAAAAGGGTACTAATATTCAATCTAACTCATTCAAATGAGTTTAAAATTTCTAACAGCAAGATACTTCTATGCAAATCTTTTAACCGAACATTACTAGTGCTATTGTAATAAGCCAAAACATTAAACTAGATGAAATAAGCTAGATCCAAATTGGTACGAAATAAGCCAAAGAGATAAAACTAATTCGAAACTCACTATTAAGCTAATAAGAAATTTAAATCACCTATTCCTAAAGATTTGTTTTATGCATTGAGATTAAAACTCTTTAGAAACTTAACTAGATGAGATCTATTTAAGCAAATCGAAATTTAAACACATTAAACCAAAACCGAGTCAATAAGCACTTCTAAATTTCTTACACTAAACTAAATAAGCACTATGAGATTAAAACTACACTAGATAACATATGCGAATGAAACTTAAAGATTTAAGAAACTATTTTGAAAACTACTGAATGAAATAAGCCTTTATCTAACCAAATAAGCTCTCGATACTAAAAAGTGTCAAAGATTAATTTTAAAAATAAGCCGAGTATAAAAACTCGATGCACTTTTTCTTTGCATTCGAATCGAGCTAGAGGAGAAAGGGAAGAAGTAAGACCACAAAAAGCTATAATAAAAAGATTATATGATCCAGAAAATAAGCCATGAATTTAGCTTATCAAATAAGCTAGTCGAACAAAAAAAATTGAGTTAAGATGCGAGAATAAGCTAGATAGAAACAAAACAAACCTCAAACAATTTATATTAATAAGCTTTCAAGATCCATGTACAATAAGCTCAAGATAAATCTTTTACACAATTCGTAATAAGCTAAATGAAAAATGAAAAATAAGCTTGATAAAAAACTACACTACATAATTCTTAGACTAAAAAAAACAAAAGAAAGATATCTCTTCATGCATTCCTCCCACGCATCATTTATAGCCCATTAATTTCTCTTGGACCTCCAAACCTTGTACATGTCAGCATACTTATTATCCGATCCACCACTTGCAATTAAACACGTGGCCTTCTCATCCACTCGGACGCATTTTCTTTTATTTCTTGCCTCAACCGTGTGAATTAAATTGAGAGTATAAGAAAAAGGGCATGTGGCACAGTATAAGTGGATGTCTCATTATAAGTGGAATGTCATGTGATATTCTCATATTTATTTAAAGGCACGTGAGGTAGTCTTGCCTCCATTTGCTTCTTATCAATTTTAATTAGATCATATATGGGCCTAATTGTTGTTGGGCTTGAGTTGATGGGCTGACTAGAGCTTATAGAAAATATGGGCTAGCTCGGCCCATTTAAATGGGTAACGAGCTGGCCCAATAAGCAACAAAAGCACCGTCAGACTCGTAATCTCGCGCTCTTTCTAGAGGTGAACATAAAAACCAATTTTAAAAACTAGCACCGGTTTGAAACCAGAAAACCAAACTGGTCAACACCGGGTTTGACCAAACCGGTTTCGGTTTGAGTCCAAACTGGCGGTTTGGAACCGGTTTGAGTTTTCTTGGTTTCGACCGGTTTTACCACCGGTTTATCAAACCGGTTCCAACCCGAACCGACCGGGAGCCTATACAAAATTTTCAAATTTCAAATATTAAGCTTTTAACGTAAGACCTAGATCAAATCCCCTTCGACTTATTACCTCGAAAGTAGCTACAGTGCTTCATCAAGAGAATTAAGACTATTAGTTACGAAAAGCTCCGTTTTTTTTACCATTTTTATTATATACAACTTATTACCACACATATTTTTTATTTTTGCTTATTTATACATTTTTTTTGTATTTTTTCTTTTAAGCAACTATTCTAACTGTCTTCGAACTTTCAGTCTATTTTACCTAACTTTTAGGGTCACAGAATAAGAAGCACTTCAATCCTAAAATGCCCAAAGAGGATAAATTCATCGTCCTTGACTTTTCACTTGTTCCAAACCAAGCTTAAAACGAAATCACCGTTAAATATAAGTTAAGATGTCTAACAAATTTCATATTGGTAAACCTGTAAACGTTTACACTCCCGACAATTATTATTATTTATTAGGTGAATTGTGCCATTCGAATTTCAACCATGGATCACGTTTTGCAAAATTCTATGCTTCCACGTTCCACCGAGATAATGTGTTAGAGAAGGCATGAGAGCTACCATGTAGCGACTTTCGTACTCGGCATATCCAATCTTGCGGTTAAATGGACCAGGATTTTGACACCCATAGAGACTAGTATCGAGACTCATGGACCTTCGGTTTCAAAAACTCTTAGGTTTCACGTATATACATAGCTTATTTAAAATGAAATAGTCTTAGTTCGAAAGCATATTTAAATTTAAGAAAAAGAGGTTTTCCCTATTTTTAATTAAATAACATTTATTGAACTTATAAATTAAATATTAATTATGATGCAATTAAATCCTTGACCTTTTGAAGGCTGACAACAACCGGTTGTGAGCATGCAAGAATGCATCAATCCTGTTATCGGTCTCAGTTCTTATTCTCAATCATGGGCCATTTTAGAAGGCTGCAACATCGGTTGTGAGCCGGCAAGATGCAGCAAACTTTTATCAACCCACAATTTATAATTATTATTCATCATCATGTTCATTCATTTTTTTAATTATTATTTTTATTTTACACTTTATATTACCATGATATATAGAGAAAATTTCTTTTTGGAAAATTTAAGTATAAATTTGAACTAAGACTAAAATTATTGCTATCGACTACATTTCAAATTCAAAAATTGTTGATTTAAGTTTAATTTTCAAAAATAGCACGTATTATTAGTCTGGTTAGGAGCTTATGGGAGAAAAGGCCACAAATTACACACATGAGCTTGTAAGATTTCCAAATAATCCTTGTTTAGCATCCAACTCATAATTAACTCTATCATTTTTCGTTCTTCGCAAATTTAAAATCTTTAATAAAAAGATCCGCGAATTCTTAGTCTAAAAGTTAAGGAACAAGCTAGAGCTCAACACGCTCGATCGAGTCAAAATTTATTCTTATTCTACCAAGCAGGAAAGTCAAAATTGTGACAAAACACTTATTTTATTTTTGAAAATTTTTAAATTTTTTCATTTCTTTTGGTTTTGGTGGTTAAAACAGGGTACGTAAAACATCGACTGCAGGCACATCAAATCGATAGAACCCCCCCCCCCTTAACTAGAATCCGACATTGTCCTCAATGTTTTAAGAAGGGTCTCTACGTAATTCTAAAGCCGTTTATTAAGTGTGCACAAAGATAAACGTTAGTCGATAAGATTAGGATATTGGATTCCCATAATGAAGCTGAGGATGTGAAGCTCGAATGATCAGTAAGGTCAAAACACGAGCACGAGAGGCATCAATCCAGGGCAATCTATGGGACATACAACAAACAATAAAAACAGAGAAAGAAAGAGGCGAGCCTCCTCACAACACAAAACACTTATTCATTACTACTACTATAATTAGGATAAGCATGGGTTTCCACCCACGAAGCGCTTATTTTTGTTAACCGAGTCTTGAGCCTGATTCGATCCCTATACTTGAACTGGTCAAGTAGGATAGAAATGAAGAAACGGAACATCCAAGATAGGAATGTTTCCTCCATAGATCATCATCGGGCTTCTTCAGAAAATGTATCTGGAAAGCTTTTAATGCCCTGATGAGATAAGAGATGACACTCTTGTCCTCATTTTCAGGAATGAAAATGGAAGCAAGTGTCCATATCACTGGTCAAGGGTGGTGGGTGGGTACAAAGTACTAGGCTTATAGAACATGATGTTTTTAGAAATATCACCCACCCTTTTGGAAGTCAAAATTCCCGTTTAGCGGGATCATGGTAATTCCTTTCAGCCAGACGATTTCCAGGAGGACGTGTGGATGATGGAACATCAAAAATGAAATGACTCCTTTACAGAAAGTGAAGGGGAATCATTGCTAAGCAATTTTTAAGGAAAAAGAAGTTTCCCTTCAGTAGTCATAGTCATCTTCTCAATGCCCCTCTCGGTGGCTTCGAAATAGTCATACGGAGTATAGAAATAATCGATCTCCTCATTAAGAGAGTCACTATCCTCAAAGAGGGATATGAGAGCTAGAGAAGAATTTGATTATAGATCAGAATTTTCAGATTTAATTCTTCCGTTGGGGTCTAAAGGGGATGAATTATCATACAACAATTTCTCAACAAGACGAATTCCTTCCTTAGGATCAAAGTCGGCTTCATTAATTCCCGGTGGAATTAAATTGATATGAGTGAGTTCACCGGAGAACTCCTCGAGAAGAGAATCGATCTTAGTAGAAATGATTTCTTCATCAAAAAGAGGGTTCGAATAAATTTCCTTCGGAATGTCCTCATTAGAAAATGACTCGTCGTCACTAGAGGAAAAATCGTCGTCAAAATCAAAGAGAGGATTAGAAGAAGTCGTAAAATCATCACAAACGGGCACATCACACTCACTTTCGATATCGGAAGAATCCTCGGACGCACTTGGGATTGGGACAAGGTTCTCAACACTAGACTTTATTACTTCGTCTGATTCTGTTTCCGGAATAGAGCTAAGATGCTCGTCCCCATACTTAGAGAGTTATCGGGTTCCTCGGTTGGTAAATCGGGTGTGATTGCGATAGTATACTCCTCGTCATCATCTTCGTAGTAGTAGGCAGGACGATTCCAACTCGGAAGATTAATATATTCTGCCAGCTCCTCACTTATAATTTGCAAATCTTTAAGAAGTTTATGAAGCAATTCTTGTATATCCTTAGGTTGAGCATGCTGAATTTCAAAAAAAAAACTCCCAAGCTCTTGTTAAAACCTTCGGTGTTTCTCTAAAAGATATACAATTAAACTTCTTTAAAAAGGTTTGTATAGAATTCATGAGATTTTCTATAGCTTGCAAAATTTCCGTACTAGTTTATTGAGGAGGTTGATGAATGACGGAAATGCGGGGGTTGGAATTAGTCAAAACCGGAAGAGTTTAGTTTATAGAGATTTGTGACTCACGATTGTACTCAAAGTAGCATGAGGGCCCACCGCAGTTTTGAAACAAATGTATTGTTGAGAAGTACTTTGAGAATTTTATGTGGAAATATTTATCATTTAAGTTTTGATTGTAACATGGTTCTGCAACATAGACAAGCGGGAACTCTGGTGGACAATCATAACCATAATGAGCATTATTTCCACATAACTCACACAAGTAAGTCTCAAACTAGAGCTGTAAAGGGTGGGTGAAAACACTTTGAGAATCATAGAAAAAATTTGTATTTGGATCATATCGCTAACGAATTTCAACTCTCGAAGCGCAAAACGAAAAAAATCACCTTTTAACGGGCCTTACACAACGCACAAAATACTGGCTTCTCCAGTCTCCGTTTGTACAATTCAAAACAAAAACCCCTCCATTTATAAATTAAACTCGACACATCCGGCTGGCGTACATGATAACAATAAATGCAAACACAGGGTAGCCACACCCCGCCACACTCACGTTTGTTGTATGACGACAATATTAGAATTAAACAAATAGGAGGGTAAGAGAAAGAATTAAACGGATAAGAGGATAAAGAAGATAAAAATTAAGCGAAATAAGAAGATAAAGGAGAATATGTTTTAGAATTTTTTATAAAGATAATAAAAATAAAAATATTATTTTTCATTTTTTTAAATATTTATAAAAAGAAAAAGAAGAAAAAAATAAAATAAGAAGGAAAATATTTTTGGATTTTTTTATAATTTTAATAAGCACGAAAATAAACTTTCCGAGGAAAGGATCTTCAAGGCACTAACTACAAACACCATGTGAAAATCGTACACCTCTCCCCGGCAGCGGCGCCATTTTGATAATCGTCAAATGCGTGTCGTAATAATATAAAGTATACCCCGTTAGATAAGAAAATTACTTTTAGAAAAGTAATAGTCTATCTTCCGAGCGTCGTTTCCACGACGAGAGATGGATTGAAATTCACGAGAATGTTTCGTTTGATGCTTGATTATCTTTTAATGATTTTGGTTTAAAGATTATTTTTAATACTAAGAAAATTAAACTAATTTTAACACTATAATTATATTAAACAATTAAACTAGGAGAATTATGCTAAAATGATCTAAAAGATTATTAAAATGCAAATGCTTGCTACGTGACATGAAAAGTTCATCAAGTGTGAATTAAGGTCTATTAACGAATTAATTTCCTTTGAAAAGATAATTATCTCACAACGTTGGTTTATTTTGACAAAAATCTCTCAAAAAGATATTAATTACTAGATGTATAGTTTGACTATTTCTCCGGCTTTTGCCCTTTGAAACATTCAAACTATAATCTTATAATCGATGTATTATTAATTAATTAAACCTCTTTCAAAATACACATTAATTCCCAATTCATAATATCACTTACAAGCCACTAAAAAATACTCATATGGCAAATCGATAAAATAAGCAAAGCAAAACATTTTTATTCTAAGCTACACTAATGTATTGAAAAAGGATAGAAATTGAACCGAATTGAAGAGCCGCAAATAAGCGGACTAACCATCCAGATTTAAAGCTAAAAAAATATTTAAATTCTATCTAGCTTATTAAATCCTTAAGCTCCACGCCTCATGAGATGACCGGTACCAAAATCACAAAAACAAATAAACTGTTAAGAATATAATAGTTACTATTTCAATTGCAGTCATTCAGGTTACTTAAACCACATGCACCAAACGAACCCTAAATCCATATGAGGCCAAAATTTTCCTACGAGGCCTAAAATTACTCATTATGGGCTAACTACTAAAAGGGTATAATATTTCTATCTAAACTCATTCAAATGAGTTTAATAATTCTAACAACAAGTTACTTCTATGGCAAATCTTTTACACCGAACATTACTTAGTGCTATTGTAATAAGCATTTAAAACATTACTACTAGAGAAATAAGCTAGATCCAAATTGGTATGGAATCAAAGCCGAAAGAGATAAAACTAATTTCGAAAATCAATATTAAGCTAATAGAAATTTAAATCTCCTATTCCCTAAAGATTTGTTTTAAGCATTGATGAATTAAACTATTAGCAACTTATCTAGTTGAGATCTATTTATGCCAAATCGAAACTTTTAAAACAACATTAAACACCAAACCTGAGTAAATAAGAATCTTCTAAATTTCTTACGCTAAACTAAATAAGCACTATGAGATTAAAACTACACTAGATAACACATGCGAATGAAACTTAAAGATTTAAGAAACTAATTGACAACTACCGAATGAAATAAGCATTTATATAACCAAATAAGCTCTGATACTACAAAGTCGTCAAAGATTTATTTTATAAAATAAGTCGAGTATAAAACTCAATGCACTTTTTCATTTGTCGTTCGAATCGATGCATAGAGGAGAAAGAGAGAAGTAAGACCACAAAAGGCTATAATGAAAAGCTTATATGATCCAGAAAATAAGCCATGAACTTAGCTTATCAAATAAGCTAGACGTAACATAAAAAAACTAGTGTTAGACTGCGAGAATAAGCTGAAAGAAACAAAACAAACCTCAAACAATTTATATTAATAAGCTTTCAAGATCCAAGTACAATAAGCTCAAGATAAAGCTTTTACAAAATTCATAATAAGCTAAATGAAACATGAAAAATAAGCTTGATAAAAAAAACTATATTACATAATTTTTAAACTAAAAAAAATGAAAGAAAGATATCTTCATGCGTTCCTCCCACGCATCATTTATAGCCCATTGATTTCTCTTCGATCTCCAAACCTTGTACATGTCAGCACACTTATTATCCGATCCACCACTTGCAATTAAACACGTGGCCTTCTTATCCACTCGGACACGTTTTCTTTTATTTCTTGCCTCAACCGTGTGAATTGAATTGAGAGTATAAGAAAGAGGGCACGTGGCACAGTATAAGTGGATGTCTCATTATAAGTGGAATGTCATGTGATATTCTCATATTTATTTAAAGGCACGTGAGGTAGTCTTGCCTCTATTTGCTTCTTATCAATTTTAATTAGATCATAGATGGGCCTAATTGTTGTTGGGCTTGAGTTGATGGGCTGACTAGAGCTTATAGAAAACATGGGCTGGCCCGACCCATTTAAATGGGTAACGGGCTGGCCTAATAAGCAACGAAAGCACCGTCGGACTCGTAATCTCGCGCTCTTTCCAATGTCGTGCTCGGTTTTGTCTGTTTTGCCTTTGTTTTTGTCCTTTTCTGAATATCCGTTACCTGCACATCATAAATCATAAAACATACAAATACAATGCATTTTTGATATATTTTGATCAATTTAGGCACGTTTTTATAGGTAAAAGGTATGTGTAATTAAGCACATACCAATGGCGTACTACAAAATGTGTTTTGGGCAGATGGGGGATCAAGAACATCATATTGCCAATTCGGTGATGTTGTTGTTTTTGATGTAACTTATAGGACAAATAAGTTTAGTTTTCCATTTGCACCATTTGTTAGAGTGAACCACCATGGTCAATCAATTCTACTATGAGCCGTGTTGTTGGAAAATGAGACCGAAAAAATGTTTAAATGGTTATTTGAGCAGTTTCTAAAATGTATGCATGAGTGCCCGCCTGTAGCTCTTATTACACACCAAGATTTGGCAATGGGTAAAGCAATTTCAAAAGTCTTTCCAAACACGAAACATCGGTATTGTGCATGGCATATTCAAAGGCATGTATTAGAGCATCTACAACCAGTTCGATCTCGATATGATGATTTCAAAGATACATACAATGAGTGGGTTAAAAGCCAATATGTTGAAGAATTTGAATCGGGGTGGAGAAGTTGAAGGAAAAATATCACATAGAAGATGATAGTTGGTTAGGAAACATGTTCAAGTTGCGTCATCATTGGGTAAAAGCATATCTCAAAGATACATTTTTTGCTGGCATGACAACCAGTAGAAGGAGTGAAAGTATACATTCATTTTTTGATGGTTTTGTCAACGCTAAGACCATGCTAAATGAGTTTGTAGTCCATTATGACAAGGCTGTAAGTTCTCGAAGAAGTGCAGAAAAAGACCAAGATTTTAGAACATTGAATTCAAAGCCCACATTACATAGTAATCATCCTATTGAAGAAATGGCAGCAACATATTACATGCAAAATATTTATGTTATATTTAAGAAAGAGTAGAAGGCTAGTTTCAATTGTGGTCATGAAATATTAAGCACATATGGTGTTAAGTTTATATACTGTGTTTGGTTTTTGAAAGGTAGCAATAAAAATTAGAAAACTGTTGAATATAATGTTACTTCAGACATTTTTGTTACTTGTTCGTGTGCAAGGTTTGAGACTTTTGGAATCTTGTGCAAACATATTCTCTACATCATGAGACGAGAGTCTTTAACAACCATTCCAGGCCATTACATAATACCAAGATGGACTATGAAGGCAACGTATAAAGTGGGAGGTATGGAAACTCGATGGCGAGATAAAAATGATATTGCTACAAAAGAAGTTACTTTATTAACTATATGGTCCATTCGAGCAAAATTCAACAAAATAGTACAAGATGGACGAGATTCCCTCGATGACATTAATAAAATTGATGCGGTTCTTAATGGTCTTTTGGAAGAACAAAGTAGAAGAAAGAAGACTAGCGTCGAGTTAAACACTAATATCAATGATGATATACCATCTTCGCAACAAGAGAACATATCACAACAACGCCCTTCAAAGAAAAAAAGGAACATGCCACAACATCTATTAGTTTCTGATCCTGTTGTTTCGATGAAGACAAAAGGTCGCCCAAAACGTACTATAAAAGTAAAGCCTGGTTTGGAGGTCTCTTTGGACTTGAAGAAAAAAATGCTTGTAGTTATTGTCGAGAAAAAGGTCATAACATCACTAGATGTCAAAAGAAAAAGGTTTGTTTATGCTTCATACTCAGCATTGCATCTTTTGGGTTTTGATTCTCGTTTATATTATTTTACTATTTCAGTTTGATGAGGAAAAAAAGAGCGATTAAACGAGGTGAAGCTGAAAAGTAAGTGAAGCGTATTTCAAGCTATTTAAGAAGGATGATGTATTTGCAACATGCTTAAACAAGCATTCCCAAACACCCTTTTGTTTTGCTGCTGTCATTTGTTACAAATTTAAACAAGTTGTTTTGAACTTGTGTGTTTGCAGCATGCTTAAACAAGCATTCCCAAACACCCTCTATGGGTTTAGTGACGACTGCTGCAATAATTTGTGATGGCAATTATAAGGTCTTTTTGTGTTTTAATTCTTGTTTCAATGACTGGTGCAATAATTCTTTGCAATAAAATGAGTCGATGTGATAGTTTCTATAATTTATTATTTCAGTGGTTGCATTTTATTTAAGTTTGGTTCAGTGTACCATTTATGGGTTTTAGTTGAGTTTGGCGCAATGGGTCAGCTTTTGGTCTGCAAGTACATGGGTCGTGATAATAAAAAGACACCGTATTTGCTTGTATGGACAATATGAAACAAGATTTCGCATCTCATAGGTAAAATGGTGCAAGAGTTAAAGGTAAGAGGAAGTTTTCCGATGTTTGGTGGAATGGGTCTTTTTTTCACTCATAGGTTTTTTTATGTTTGGCGCAATGGGTCATTTTTTTGTGTGCAATTTTTGCAAGTTTTTGGGTGTTTGGCGCGGTGGGATAGCACTCTGTCAGTATAGTATATGTCTGCAATATTGCAATGTTATGTCTGCAATGTTTCAGTATGTATTTGGGGATTATAGAATCAGATGCTAGTGTAATTTATGGTTTAATTATGAATATTTTAAGACTTGAAGTTGGTTGATTTGCTTGGATTCTGAGTGTGAAATTTTTGGTTTAAATTCTTTGACGTGATTGAATTTAAGAACTAGATAGTACTAAAGTAGCGGAACAGTTGGTTGAAATATGAAAATTGATACGTTGCTATAATATTTACGAGTTTGAATTAAGATTTGGAAGCTAAAGCTGGTTAAAAGTAAAACTTGTATATGCCCGCAAGCTTCAAAGTAAGGCCAAAAAATTGAGCTTATGAAACATAAGCCGAAAACAAATATGCCCATAAATAAGTTTAAACAAACACCCCATGGGTGTTTGACGCAGTTTATGCAAAGTGGGACTGCACTCTATTTTTTATTTGCTCCCTGTTTCAAGAAATGGTTTGGGGTGTAAGGTACAGACACAAATTTGTTAAAAAAAAGGTGCATACACAAATATTTCAAATGGTTAAAAAGGTGTAATTGCAATCTTTATATAAGTGATGTTCTATTTTTGTCAAAAAAAGTAGGCAATTAGCTACATTTTAAAGCAAGCATCATATTTTCTTTCTTTAATTTTTGAGTACAATATAAGTAATAAAGTAACATGGGTGGAAGACAATATAGATGTCCTTTAACATTAATCTCTAAACCTAAGGAGCAAACATTCATTTCATATATTATTTGAACCTCAATGAAATATTAAACATCTTGCAGAAAATAAAAATCTATTGGACTATACATTAGACTATAAATTTAAACTGAAACAAATAAATATTATTTAATTTTTTTTAACATCAATCATTTTTTGAAACACATCATAATAAATTGTATGCGTGAAAATTAAATGCAAACACTAGCTGGTTTGTATAATTAAAGAAGAAAAGAAAGAAAGTGCAACTGTATTAAGTAACTTGTATAATACATCAAACTCGCCACCTAGCTAGTTTATTCAGTAGAGTAGTGCTATTTAGACCTACAATCCATGCCTAAATACAAGCCTAATGCATAAATCACTTGTACAATTGTATTATGTATTTTCTCTCTCTAAATTTCCACCAATCACTTTTTCAAATCCACCAATCGCATATAAGTAGGCTGACTAATTTGTTCGTGTGACGCACCAGCCTTATACAAAAACCAGGTTTATGGTGTTATAGATGATTAAAGATCAAGACTTCACGTTAAAATCTCTCTCTTAGATTGATTATTTGTTTACATGGCCCACTTGAATCAGCTTCTAATTGCTTACAAAAAAGTGATCTATGTAATTTCCATATTCATTTGATTTGGAGGGTGGGTGAAAACACTTGGAGAATCATTGAAAGAATTTGGATTTGGATCATAAGCAAACGAATTTCCAACTCTCGAAGCGCAAAACGAACAAAATCCACCGTTTAACGGGCCTTCACACACGCAACAAGTGACTGGCTTTCCATCTCCGTTAGTACAATTCAAACAAACTCCATTTATAAAATTAACTCCACACTGCTGGCACGTACATTGATAACAATAAAAGCCAACACATGGTAGTCCACACCCCGCACACTCACGTTGGTAGTATGACGACATATTAGAATTAAACAAATAGGAGGGTAAGAGAAAGAATTAAACGGATAAGAGGATAAAGAAGATAAGAATTAAACGAAATAAGAGGATAAAGGAGAATATGTTTTAGAATTTTTTATAAAGATAATAAAAATAAAAATATTTTTTTTTCATTTTTTTTAATATTTATAAAAATAAAAAGAAGAAAAAAATAAAATAAGAAGGAAAATATTTTTGGAATTTTTTATAATTTTAATAAGCACGAAAATAAACTTTCCGAGGAAAGGATCTTCAAGGCACTAACTACAAACACCATGTGAAAATCGTACACCTCTCCCCGGCAGCGGCGCCATTTTGATAATCGTCAAACGCGTGTCGTAATAATATAAAGTATACCCCGTTAGATAAGAAAATTACTTTAGGAAAAGTAATAGTCTATCTTCCGAGTGTCGTTTCCACGGCGAGAGATGAATTGAAATTCACGAGAATGTTTCGTTTGATGCTTGATTATCTTTTAATGATTTTGGTTTAAAGACTATTTTTAATACTAAGAAAATTAAACTAATTTTAACACTAGAATTATAATAAACAATTAAACTATGAGAATTATGCTAAAATGATCTAAAAGATTATTAAAATGCAAATGCTTGCTAAGTGATGTAAAAAGTTCATTAAGTGTGACTTAAGGTCAATTAACGAATTATTTTCCTTTAAAAAGATAATTATCTTACAACGTTGGTTTATTTTGACAAAAATCTCTTAAAAAGATATTAATTACTAGATTTGTAGTTTGACTGTTTCTCTGGCTTTTTCCCTTCAAAACATTCAAACTATAAATCTAAATAATTGAAGATTATTAATTAGGTAACCCCTTTTCAAATCCACACTTAATTCCCAATACACAATATCACTACACATAATGATAAAATAAGCTAAGCAAAACATTTTATTCTAAGCTATACTATTGAATTGAAAAAGGATAGAAAATTGAACCGAATTGAAGAGTCGCAAATAAGCAATAACCACTCGATTTAATAAGCTAAAAAAATATTTAAATTCTATCTAGCTTATTAAACCCTTAAGCTCCACGCCTCATGAGATGACCGGTACCAAAAACACAAAAATAAATAAACTATTAAGAATATAGTAGTTACTATTTCAATTGCAGATTCAGATTACATTAACCACATGGCCCAAACGCACCCTAATCCAAATGAGGCCCAAAAATTCCAAACGAGGCCTAAAATTACTCATCTATGGGCTAACTACTAAAAAGGGTACTAATATTCAATCTAACTCATTCAAATGAGTTTAATAACAGCAAGATACTTCTATGTAAATATTTTAACCAAATATTACTAGTGCTATTGTAATAAGCTAAAACATTAAACTAGATGAAATAAGCTAGATCCAAATTGGTACGAAATAAGCCAAAGAGATAAAACTAATTTGAAACTGACTATTAAGCTAATAAGAAATTTAAATCACCTATTCCTAAAGATTTATTTTAAGCATTGAGATTAAAACTCTTTAGAAACTTAACTAGATGAGATCTATTTAAGCAAATCAAAATCTAAACACATTAAACCCAAACCGAGTCAATAAGCACTTCTAAATTTCTTACACTAAACTAAATAAGCACTATGAGATTAAAACTATACTAGATAACACATGCGAATGAAACTTAAAGATTTAAGAAACTATTTTGACAACTACCGAATGAAATAAGCATTTATCTAACCAAATAAGCTCTCGATACTAAAAAGTGTCAAAGATTAATTTTAAAAATAAGCCGAGTATAAAAACTCGATGCACTTTTTCTTTGCGTTTAAATCGAGCTAGAGGAGAAAGACAAGAAGTAAGACCACAAAAAGCTATAATGAAAAGCTTATATGATCCAGAAAATAAGCCATGAATTTGGCTTATCAAATAAGCTAGACGAACAAAAAATAGAGTTAAGATGCGAGAATAAGATAGATAGAAACAAAACAAACCTCAAACAATTTATATTAATAAGCTTTCAAGATCCAAGTAGAATAAGCTCAAGATAAAGCTTTTACAAAATTCATAATAAGCTAAATGAAAAATGAAAAATAAGCTTGATAAAAAACTACACTACATAATTGATAGATCATTTAAAGCTCAAGATTGATTAGATCTTATATATCTAGGATGAATAATAACAATGATTGATAACATGTAGCGGAATAATAAAGAACACAATCAAAGCTATCATAAGGTTTTCTTTATTGAACGTTTCCCTATTACCCCAACTATAATTTGGGGCTACACCAACTAACTGTTAAGATCCTAAAAGAACCCAATTAACCAAAACAGACCTAAAATGCAAAAATATGCTTGTATTTGGAGTTTCGTGTGTGCAGTACGAAATATCAAAAATCAAAAGACCAAGAGTTAAAACGGGCAAGCACGACACGGGAACAGAAGATACAAAAGAAGCCAAAGACTTCACAAAGCCGAAGCCAGAAAAAAGTCAAGCCTTAGTCACAATCCAGTACAAAATGGTCAACACAATGGTCAATTAAAGTTCAACCATAAAAGACCCAAAACCCAAAAATATTCAATTTTTACCTTCCAAGTTTCACAAAAATCCAAAAATAACCCCTCACCTCTTATTGGGCCCTTGGAACCTTAATGGGCTTTAAAAAGTCTTAAAAACCATACCCGGATACCAAAGAGCCCAAAAGCCCATTCCATAAGCCCAATCTTAACCCATTCCCTTTTTAATAAACTCCAGGGACCAAACTTGCATATTTCCAAAACCTTTTATAACTAGAAAAAGAGAAAAGAAAGAGAGGGACTAGATGTGACAATTGGCCAAAGATCCAACTGAATTTAACCTTATAGTTATAAATGGGTGTGAACACTATTCATCTCCTTCTCTGTTTCACCTAGCAGTCAAAACAAGGGGCAAACAAAAATTGAGGGATAAAATGGATTATTAAAGTGGTCGTATACATGGTGGCAAGGTTAAATCAGTAAATCCAAGGCAATTCATGTACTCCCTCATCAGAGCATGATAGGCCACTGGACATGGAGAAATGCACAAACAATTGTTTGGGTTTTTTACATTAAAAACAACACGCAAAAAAGAAAGCAAAAGCGATTCCGTCACAATCAAAGAATGACAGCTTGGTAATCCTCAAGTTCCTCAAATGATCCAACGCTATGATCAATGATCCAACTGATTAAGAGATTCAAGTTGATGACAATTGAAGATTGGAGATGCAGGCAAGAGAGACTAAAACTTCAATCTTACACCTAGAAAAAGGCCTCACTATCACACACCGTCACAGATGGAGCAGGAGTCCATTTTGATTTGTACAGCTTTAGATTTTATTTTTAGCTTAATTTCCCACTTTTTAGCTTAAATTACTTTTAAACTCTGTAAATTTTCTTTTCCAAGTATTGTAACCAAGTTATTAATTAATGAAAGTTCAGTTATGTTCTTTTAATAATCTCTCCAGATTCCTCTTTTGAATTTTATTAAGCTTTTTCTTTCTTTCAAATATTAAGCTATAAACTCTATAAGCTCTCATATTAAGCTCTTTCAGTCTCTAAGCTGAAATAAAGCTAAAGTGATCTTAATATTACCTAAAACCTCTAAAAACCATCTTAAAATTACCTACCTATACATTATGAAATAATAAGCTTAATGGAAGGGGAGTCAAAGATCGGATGGGACTCCATTGACTTTACCCTACTTAATATTAAGCTAGGGGGGGGGGACTTGTACTCTAAGCTGCCTTTTTTGGGTTCTGTCTTGTTAGCTAAGGAATAATGAGTTTTCCTTAATTTTTCTTCCATTTGAGCTTAAGTAATTATGTCTACTACTTTTTTTAATCTTAGTTGCTTTATTAACTTGCTTATCTGCTTTTAAGTTGTTCTTTTAGACTTATTGTCTCTCATTTGTGCTTAAATAGCTATATTTTCCTTAATCTTTTAGCTTAAATAGTTTTAGATATTAAGTTTTTTAGTTTTTGTCATAAATACATAAAAAACAAAAAATACTATTGAATTTTATAGATCTTAGATTTTAGTTAAATCAGCTGTTAATTCATGTTAGATAAGTTTGTAATAAGCTCATAATCATCTGGTACTCAAGTTTTGTAGGCTAGATTTCATTTTGAAGCTAAAATTTAAATCTGTCAGTCAGTAAAGGGATGTTTGGTATAAACTAATTTGACTATCAAAAGTCAAGCCTAGTTGTGGAATTCATTTTGGACAGCTGAGATTTGATAAGTAATCAAGTTTTAAGAAGTTTTAGAGCTTAGTTCAAAGATAAGATGAGTTTGTGGCTTATTTTCCATGATCTAGCACCAGGGGACTTATAAGTTTAAGTTTAGATAGCTTAATTTTGATTTAAGATCTTTGAGCCTTTGTGTGTGACTAAATTGTGTTTACACACTCTTCTTGAGTGTGTTAAGACCAAGTAAGTCTACTTTAGGGTGCATGCACTTTTGCTTTTGTGATTTGCTAACTGCATCAGCAGTACTAAATCAGTTAGTACTGGTGATTTTTGAGCTTCATTTTAGGCTAGATAAAATAGGAATTAGAAGCTTAGATTTAGGATTATTTTAGTTTTCATATAGCTTATAATTAGTCATTGCTTAGTTTTTATTTCCAGCTTAATTTGTTAGGGTAAATTTGCTTTAAAAAAAAACTTGAAAAACTAAAACACGGTAGGTAATTAAGTAGATTCTTAAATTGTTAATTTTCGCTTAAGGTATTTATTTTTATAGCTTAAATAGATAGTTTATTAGTAGTTGCATAAGTTCTCATAAGCTCTTTGTCTAGAATTGCTTATTGAGCTTTTAAGCTTAATTGGTTTTTATACTATTTGGCTTAATCTCTGAGTTTGCTTGTTTCATGATTATTTTCAGTAGCTTAAAAGAGTTCCTAGCTCTATTTTCTTTTCTGAATTAGCTTAAGCAAGTTATAAGCTAATTAGAACATCTTTTGTTTTGTAATTTGGACTTATTTTGAGCTTTTTATAGCTTAATTAGTAAAAACAAAGGGAAAGCCCTTGTTTCTTATATCAACTTAAAGATAAGCTCTTTAAGAGCTTATTAGTGGATTTCAGCCCTAAGTGTTTTTGTTAAAATTGTTCACCTCAGCTTATTTTATAACTTTGCTTCTTTAAGTTTTTGCTGAAAAGCACTTTTTAGTTTCATCTTATTTTTAAGCCTAAAAAGGACTTAGTTTGAAGTCGGGCTTTGGCTCAGGGGTTGGTTTTGCAACTTTAAAGTATCTTAGTTAGTCCCTAGTTAGTTAAATAGTTAGTTTGATTAATTTTAATTAGTTTAAATTAGTAATTAGGGTTTAGCTTTTAATTTGTTTGATTAAGGTTTAAATAAAAAGTAAAAATTAGAGCTTTTATTTCTATTAAATTTCTGCACATTTTCTTTATTTAGTTTAATTTTTATAAAAACTTTAGGATTATATTTTTAATATTTTTATTACTTTTAAAGTTTTTAATTAGTTTTAATTTTAGAAAAATCATATCTTTAAATCTAAAAAGCCAAAAATAATAATTTTTTCTAAATTTTTCTTTTTACTTATTTTACTTAGGAAAAATATAATTTCAATTATTTTCTATTTCTTTTTATTTTTAGGATTTAATTAGAATTAAATAGTTTTTAATTGATAAAAAATTCAAAAAAAAAATAATCAAAAAAAAAAATTTCTTTTTCTTAAAATTTTCTTTTATCCTAATTTAGGTTTAGAATCTTAGTTTGCAATTTCAGGTTTAATTTTAGTCTATTTACCTAATTGTCGCGTTTTATTTGTTTTACGTATTTGTTTAATTGTTTAAATTGCCTTTAATTTTCAATTTTAATTGTGGTTTTTTATTTAGTAGATATAGATCATCAAAATATCTTTGCTTTATTCAAATCATAATCCGGATTAAAACGAGGTTTCAATTTCACTAGTCATTGGGGAAACGACCCGGATGATCATATTTATCCGGTTAAATATACGTATTATATATTATATTATATAAAATTTTGAGAGTGAATTTTATCAAGGGTTACTTGGTAATTTTCTTAATTGTTCTTTTGAATATTATATTTTATATTGTATTTTATTGTGTATCTAAACTGCAATCAGTTTTTGGCGCCGTTGCCGGGGATTAGTGTTTAAGATTCCTTCGTTTTTAGTTTATTTGGTTTGAAGATCCTTTCGCCCTCGAAAGTTTCATTCTTGTTTTATAATTCAAAAATTCAAAAAAAATCATAAAATATAAAAATGTAAAAAATATTTTCCTTTTCTTTTTAGTATAAGTAAAAGATAAAAAAAATAGAAAAATCAAAAATATAAAAAAAAATCTTCCTTTTTAATAAAGAAATAAAAGTCACCAATTGATAAAAATTGTAGGAACCCGATTTACTTCACTTCATAAAACACAACACGGATCAAGAACTAAGAAAAGAGATAAAGGTTTTGAGAGAGAGAAGAGAGATGAGAGAGAGATGAGAGAAAAAAAGATATACTGAAAATGAAAACTAGATATTATGAGAATTATTTATTTTCATATGGAAAATATCTATATATATATCCCTACAACACGTAGGATATTTAACTAGGACCCGGGCTCGGGTTTTGCTTGGGATTAAACCCAAAACATATACAATATTAGATTATCTATCGAGCCCGATTCCCGATATTATCCTGTTACAACATTAACAAATTAAAGACCGAAGCTCCATCGTAGAGTGACCGAGCTTCCTTGTTCGACTCAATAAATTGAGGCTAACAATCTCCCCCGAAGTGAGGTCTTGAACACGGGAACGAGCTTCCTTTATTGACTCAATAAAATTGAGGCTAACAATCTCCCCCGAAGTGAGGTCTTGAACACGGGAACGAGCTTCCTTTATTCGACTCAATAAATTGAGGCTAACAGAATGTTTCTTGTAATTCTAGATTGTATGCTTCTTGTGATGTGAATGATTTGTTTGTTTTTGATGATGTAAGTATTAGAAAATCTCAAGATGCCTTTTAGGAAAAAGCCTCGTGATTCTTTGAATATGCATTCTAGGAGTAATTCGAATAAATCTTTACCTAGAACTGCGTTTAAGTGGCTTCCTAAAAGATAAAATTTCTAAGACACCTAACTCACCGGGACCCATTTTCAAATGGGTACCCAAAGTTTGTTGAATGTCTTTGGTGTTTTATTTATTGCAGATTGTCCAGATTTTTCTTTGGATCATTGATTCGGGATGTTCAAAGCATATGACGGGTAATCGTTCTATTTTGACAAACTTTGTGGAAAAGTTTCTTGGAACGGTTCGCTTTGGCAATAATGATTTTTCGGTGATTTCTGGCTATGGAGATGTTGTTATTGGATTAATGACGGTCAAGAAAGTTTACTATGTCGAAGGTTTAGGCCATAACTTATTTAGCGTTGGACAGTTTTGTGACAAGGGCCTACACTGATGGATTTCCATTCGTCATTGTGAAATATAAAGGAGTATCACTCTGGATGTTCTGGCAAATATCACAATGATATTGCGTAGGACTCTTGATAACAGCTTGTGAACCTGATGATGTTCAACAAGTGTTTGAAATGGAATGTGTCCTAACGAGATTTTTGATTGATCTCTTGGCTCTAGACTCGATTAGTGCATTTTGGTTTTAGTACTCGGAGGCTGGATGGAGCAGTTTGCCACCTATTCAATATCAAACGAGTTCGGAATGAGATGTCAATCAGATATACGTGTGTATCTCCGTTGGACAAATAGACATAGTTTCTGTGATGAGAACCCGAATGGTGGGAAGGGTTGTGCATTGCGTCACTGAGGGTCCATGAGTGTCGTTGTCCAATGTCAGCAATCATACTTATGATTCAGACAGCATATGTGTTGACCCGGTTTTGCTTAAGATGTGGGGGGCTTCTTTGTTTCGACCTTTATCCATACATTTCTTTTTCATTCTTCAACGCCTTTAATGCTTACCAGGACGTCATTACTAACACCTTGTTGTGATTGTTCTAGTGTTAGCTCAATCTTAGCCGGCATTATTCCCATCTACATTCATCTCCAATCATACCTAAGGACTGCTATTTCTAACTTTAGATTATCCTTGGGTAGATCCTCCGGTTCTGGTTGGATCATAGGATTGATTCCTAACCTAACCACCTTATGACTTCAGATCTTTCGTGGAACTTAAGATGTTGTTTGGGAATAAGATCGAACATAAATCCTTTTCTTTCTGTTTAGCACATGGAGTCGAAAATAGATCATATTTTAATTACCTTTTTCTCCCCTTATTTTAAATAATAAACATTATGTTTTTGAACTACTTTGTGATTAAAAATATGTCTTGAATATTGGGGAAAAAACTATTTTCAGCATGCAACTGAAAATGGTTTGGAAATTTTTGATAATGTTTTGAATACATAAGAGTTGCGGTTGTTGATGTATCCAAGAGCATTTTAAAACTTTGTTTTTTTTCGAATACGCCCCCTCAAAAATAGGACCAATTGAAAAATTGTTGTGTCTTTTGAACAAACATTGTAGGGGATGGAGTGTTGATACACACAATTTTGAAAGATTATGAATTGGTCATCGAGAAAGAAATTTTAAAAAAAATTTGTGTTCAACTTTTTTGAAAAAACAGATGTTAGGAGGACTTATCTTCTATCGTTAAGTGTAAGCCGCATGAAAACGTTACACTTTCCTTTTTCTTTGAGCTAAAGAGATTGCATGTCTTGTAAGAACTAGCTCAAGAACCGAGAAAACGTTTATTTTCCTCGTTGTGGAGGATAAAGTATAAAACATCCTATATTTGAAGACCGGGTTTAAGTAGTGACAATTTGCACATAAGCCATTTTAGAATAATTAGAAATGACATGTTTTGACAACTATTTGCAACTCGCACGCTCGAAACTTCATTTACACACCGTTGTTCAATGTTAATCGACATTTTCTAAGCACGTAAAATGTTATCGATGCCGAGGAGACATGTCGGAAGAATCTTTTTGGAAATTTTTCTGATTTTTCTGATTTTGTCATTTCTTTTTGAAGTTTTTATATTTTTGTATTTTTTTTTTAAAATATGTACAAGGTGATGTATTGATCGATTATATCAAGCGATCCATTTGTCAGAACTCCAGTTCGTGGAGTCAAACATCTCATACCAATCCTTATGACAAGATACTTAAACCGATCCTAGGAAGGGCTTTCGTAAAACATGTCAGTAATTGGTATTCAGTTCTGACCAAAATATAACTTCAATTATACCATTTTCAAACATGTTCCTTTTATGAAATGATACGAGTATAGATGTGGTTTGTCCGTGAATGTTGTACGGGGTTGATGAGATTGCTATGCTGACTGGGTCGCAATACCAACGGTTTTTGTTGTAGTTGAAGCCATAATCTTGAAGTTGTGTCCCTCATTCCAAATTTACTGAGAACAACTTTTGCAGATAACGCCACATACTTGCCCTCTGCTGAAGAAGACATTGCAGTTTGCAGTTTTGTTTCTTTGCATCAAGGCTTACAAGTTTATCACCAAGGAACTGTATCCTTAGAAAGTGCTTTTGAGTATCAAGGCATTCCGGCTTTTCTATGATCAGCATCTGAAAATGCAGTTAGTTCAAAAGCCAGAATCCTTTGGATACCAGAGTCATGGTTAATGGTTTACCCTTTAGGTATTTAAAAGAGTCTTTTAACCTCCTTGAGGGTGCTTTTGAGTTGGGCGTGCTTGATAACGTGCCACAATAGCATACTGCTTGCACTACGTCTGGTCTTACTAGATTCAAGGACATGAGTGACCGATTCTTACTCTTAGTCTCAGTCTCAGCCAACCTTTTCTTCAATGTGGCATTCACCCCACTCTCCAATACCGATATCCTCTCGAGAACATTACCCAAAGCATGCTCGACATTCTCCAAATCATGATTAAGTAACTCCCTTTCTTTTTCCCTGATTTTATACTCGGCCTCCATGACTCTAGCTTGTGCATGTGATGCCTCTAAATCACGCCTTAAGGCCCACGGTGCTAATCCATCAACATGAGATGAGTCACGAGCAGAAGATGACTCTCCTACCTCAAATAAGCCCCTCGTAAAGTCGCGAATAGCATAAGGCTTTTGGTAATAGTCCCGGTAGTAGCCTCGGGTGCAACATCAACCTCCTCGTCCTCTGACTCAGAATTGGATGACACAGAATCAAATGACACATCTCCATGTGGCGGGGTTTTGTCACCCTTCACATCATAAGGAAATATAACTCAACATCATTGTCGAGCTCAATCTCAACATCTTCCTCGGGTTCTTCCTCGGGTTCCTCTTCGGGATCTTCTTCAGGATCCTCTTCAGGATCCTCATTGTCATAATCAACTAAATCAATATCGTCGGGAATGTCAAACATTTTGTTGGGATCATGGACATCCACAACTTGGTTCAGATCGGGAATAACCGGGTTTTCTTCAGGAATAGCTTCGTTCGGTTCGTTAAGAGGGTTAAGGTTCTTCATGACAATCCGTGTCATATAAATATCTCGTGTTAGTATTAAAATACTCACATAATCAACATTTATATTCAAAATAAATGAAAATCTCATATTACAACATATATATATTTTTCCATATATATATCGATAAATAAATCCTTCTCATTCTTGTCCCGTCGGTAATTCAGAGATTTCTATTGCACCGTTATAGTCAAAAGATTTCAAAAATTCTTTCGTTCATTTTTCTTTTTGAAAATCTTTTGTTCTCTATAACTTAAGCTCTTGATACCAATCTGTAACACCCCTATTTTCATATATCAGCGAAAGGGTCATTTGGGGTGCTACGTGTTAATACAATAACTCAATCATAGAAAACGACTCGAAAGGAGACGCTTTAAACACATTCATTCGAAATAAAAGTTTACATCATAGGTCCTAAATTGTTCATAATTCATACAACATTTTTGAAATATTCTTCGAATGACTTTTATTTAATGGGCCTTCAAAATATTTGGTTTTCCATAAGCGTTAACCAAAATCTCCATCGCCGAATTACCTTCAAGGACCTGAGATAAAACATGCTAAAACGTCAACAATAATGTTGAGTGAATCCATAGAGTTTATATTTATAAACAATAAAATTCTTCCGAACACAAGTATCATTTCTCAAAATTATCAGGATATAACGATGTGGATCAGACAACGTTATAGGGGGATTATTATAAGCCTCATGAATCGAACGTTACCATTTCATAAAAATGCCCACTATACACCCTCGCTATGAGTGTATCTTATTCTCTATACAACGCATCCGTAGTGTCATTTTCCCGACACGAGACGATAGCTAGTCGTCACGGATTGGAGGTGGTAATCTCCAAATAGTACTATTCCTTGTATAAGCGTATGCCATTACCCGGCAATTAACAATTCATGATTTCCGCGGGTCTTTTGTCTAGCGAGTTAATTCCAACTTATAATAATCAAGGCTACTAGCATACATTCAAGTCCCTTGTGTTCAATTTTTAAAAACAAGCATGTTATCTCCCTCGCGGGTTTATAAATCAATTCAAATATTAAAATGCGAGGCTATGAACTCACTTGGTGATGTCGGACGAGAATATCGATGAATAAAAACTTCGGACGTAAGCGCGTCGATCAACCGAGACCTATACCAATTGTAATGGGTCTTAGGTTTCTAGCCGATAAAATTAACGATGACTCGTAAAATAAATAAGTATGTATATATATACATGTATCTTATATGATGATCATGACCCAAATGATTTAATTACTTCACACTTAGGTTTTTCTAGGTTCTTAACTAGTTTCTATTTGCCATTTTTACTCTTATGGTCCAATATATCCCAAAAAGCCCAATAGGCCCATAAGTAAGTCCATTAAATGTTTAAGTTGATATTATTAACCCAAGACCAGGTCTTAGCCCATTAATTAAGCCCAAATGGGTTGGGCTTAAAGCCAAGTCCAATATGTCCATTTTAATACATTGGGCCTAGTGGCCCAATCAGGCCTTATGGCCCATTTAAGCTTGTAAATGAGTCTTATTATAAATTTTCGGGTTCTCGAGGTCGGGACATGTTTATTATCAGTAAGTTAACTTTTAAAAACTCCCAAGAAGTGGGTCCTACCACCTCGGGTTTTAGTTGTAAAAACGTTTTATCATTTATAGTGTTCGTGTAGACGTAAAATTTTATATACGTTTAGGTTTACGAAAATAGTCGTATTTTAATAACCGTAAATGATATAATTGAAAACTTTACATCCTTAGTTTCATATTTAAGTATATATTACAGATCCAAGGTTACTTTTATACTTATTTTAAGTATACATATACTTATGATCAAATCACTACACAAAGGTCAAGTTACAACTTTGGACTGAAAACTCACTTTCACCATTTTTGATGCCATTTACAAACCATAATGAATTGGTTGATCATCCAATTGGTACAGAACCTACATGATTTTATCTAGGTCTCATAGTTTTAGGTTTTTAGCCAACTCAGTACGTAAGTATGACTTTTTGTGCCATCTGTACAGCAAGGTCAGAACTGATGTCTTTTGGTAAAATGGTCATAACTTATTCAATTTTTACTTTCCATTGAGTATCCAATTAGCCATATGTTCATAACTCAATTCTCTACAACCTAGGTAAATCAAATCAACCATTAAGCCAACCTAAAAATCCAGAACTTGCTGTTAACAACAGCCCCAACTTTTCAATGATTTCTTGCAAGATTTAATAATTGATTTAGTCATTTCTTACCTAGATCTATGCATGCATGTATCATTTTATTTCTTGATCATCATTTACAATACATGTACATACATAAAATGAAATCAAAATAAACTTAAACAAGTATCATTAAATCTTTTACCATAAGAAAAGTGTAGACAAGATCACAATGATCAAAACAAGAACAAGCTTGATGAAGGCTTCAACTCCAAGCTTAATCTCCACCCAAATTACTTTTGATCACCATTTTATTTACCCATTGCATGTTGTATATTTTTAGTGGAAAACGTAGGAAATAACGAGGGGATTCAGAAAATATAAGTTGTTCGAATTGCATGTAATTTTTCTGGCGACCACGGCGGTTTCCGGCGGCGGTGACCGACGGCCGACGACTCAATATTTTGAGGCTAACACATACCCTCGGACTCACTTGGGATTGGGATGAGGTCCTCAACACTAGACTTTATTACTTCGTCCGATTCCTTTTCCGAAATAGTGCTAAGATGCTCGTCCCTCATACTTAGAGAGTTATCCGGTTCCTCGGTTGGTAAATCGGGTGTGATTGCATTAGACAAATTCTCTAAATATTCCCTATATTGAATAGTGTACTCATCATCATCATCATCGTCGTAGAAGGTAGGATGATTCCAATTCGGAGTATTAATATAATTTGCCAGCTCCTCACTTATAATTTGCAAATCTTTAAGAAGTTTACAAAGCAATTCTTGTATATCCTCTGGTTGATGTTGCTTTTCTTTAAAAGCATGCTGAATTTTAAAAAATTTCTCCTAAGCTAGTGATAAAACCTTTGGCGTTTCTCTAAAAGATATACGATTAAACTTCTTTAAAAAGTTTTGTATAGATTTCATTAGGTTTTCTTTGGCTTGCAAAATTTTCACACTCGTTTCTTGAGGAGGATGATGAATGACGGGATACTGCGGGGGTTGAAATTGGTCCAAACCGAAAGAATTAGAATTGTAGAAATTTTGGTTCATCGGTTGACACTGAAAAGTCACATGAGGGCGCCCGCAGTTCTCACAACAAAGGTATTGTTGTGGAAAACTTGGTGAAGTTTGCAGAAAATTATTATCAAAGTTTTGATTAAAACACGGGTCCTGATTGTAGACAAACGGAACTTGAGGTGGGCAATCGTAACCATAATGGGCATTGTTTCCACATAACTCGCAAGAATACATCTGGTACTAGGGTTGTGGAGGGTATTCTGAAGAATTCGGATTTGGATCATAAGCGAATGAATTTCCATCTCTTGAATTGCAAAACAAACAAAATCCATCTCTAAGATTATATCTACACCTCATACAAGTACACCATCGACAATGTCAATCATCTATCGGCTCTCCACACCCCGTACACTCACATTGGTTAAACGGAGACATAAGAAAGAATTAAACGAAAGTAGAGGGTTGAGAAAATAAGAATTAAACGGATAAGATGGTAAAGGAGAATATTTTTAGATTTTGAAAATAATACATAAGAAAAGAAATAAAAATAAGAAAGAAAAATATTTTTGGTATTATTTTTTTTATATTTGTAAAAGAAAAGAAAAAATAAAATAAGAAGAAAAATATTTTTGGATTTTTTTAAATATTTTTACTAAGTACGAAAATAAACTTTCCGGAGAAAGGGTCTCCAAGGCACTAACTTCAAGCACCACGTGTAGATCGTACACCTCTCCCTGGCAGCGGCGCCATTTTGATGGACGTCAAACGCGTGTCGTAATAATGTAAAATATACCCCGTTAGATAAGAAATTTACTTTAGGAAAAGTAATAGTCTATCTTCCGAGTGTTGTTTCCACGGCGAGAGATGAATTGAAATTCACGA